>JAAAKG020089724.1:14412-70253 GCA_010014905.2 Druon quercuslanigerum | reverse complement strand
TATATGTGGTAAAAGTTATCAGAATTATGTATAACAAATCCAGGATGAAGACATTAGGTCCAGTAATTAAGAAGACATTAAGAAAATCATAATATAACAAAAATTAAATGAATAAATAATTTAAAACAATTTGATAAAAACCTCATGATACCTTATTTGATATATTTTACAAAAATATTTCTTTCAGCAGAAAAATTATTTTAAAATTTCCAACTATTTTGTTTCAATTTTTTATTTTTTTATTATTTTTTTATTTTTTATTATTTTATTTGAATTTTAAGAAAGTATTAAAATTAAGTTAGTTTTAAATGTCTTCTTAAAGAAATTAAAATAGTTTCATCCTGGTCCATTGTGTCGAGAATTTCAAAAGTTTTCAACCTATTTAGGAAGAATGTCAACTCTTGTATAATTTACATTAAAAGAACTTGAGCAGAACAATAATGGATGAACATGTGGTATCTAACTTACGATCAGCAAGGTCGTTTTATTTAATATTTATCACTTTAGTCTGTGATTGAGAACAATTTTGGGACGTGTAAATAAATAAATGTTATCTTCCCGACATAAATTTGGTCGTGGAAAAAATGTGGTTGGGAAAACTAGACGCCCTGGAATTATAATTTAATTTTGTAAATTATATTTAATTATTCTAAAATTTTAGAAGTTCTCAGTCTATACACTGAATTCTTGAAATACAGGAAACAATCACCTTATTTTTTTGCAATAAACTAAGCGAAGGAGAGTTACTCACGCATGTAAGAAATATTATATAAATATTTTACTCTAGATTTCATGGCCAAATTTCATGTTTATCAATGAAATAATGAATAGCATCTATAATCATTAATACATTTTTATTTATAAATTTCTACCTGAAAATATTTTTGAAATCGTCCCAAACAATTGTTGAAGGATCGATTCTGGGTTTAAATACCGAAAAAATTAAGTGACGAAGGCATCATGGGAAAGATAAGGAGTGAGGATAGTAGCGGCTCGTTGAACGACTCGCGACGGGCAATGTCGAAGAAAAAGGATTTCAGCGGAACAACTTCGATTTCTGCTGCAGTTAGAGAAAAATTTGCATGGATTCTACAGAAAACCCCGATTGTCCGATGTGAAAAATTAGATGACTCTAAAATACCCTCTGTTTTAAAAACTTTCAGCCCGCTTACCTCGACGATAACGAAAAATGAAAGTAACCCAAACATTCTAAGCTCTTCACATAAAAAATTGAAGCGGTCTAAAGATTCGTCTAGAGACTCGTCTAGATCAAAGAGAACAAAAGACTCGTTTAGTTCGAAAGTTTCTGGCCCTAAGAACTTGACATTGACCCCAAGCGAGGAGTCGATAAGGATTGTAACGTCAAATCCTTTTTGGAAAACTGACAGTTTATATTCAACATATAAAAGATCAAAAATAAAAAATTCAGCGTCGCATGTAACAAGTGTAGTATCAAAGAGTCAAGAGAGAATAAATGACAAGGCATCTGTGAGTGGCATTATCGCAACTACTGAAGGAGGCTCATCAAAAGAGGAGTTAAAAGAAGTTCTAAGGAAAAGCCTTGAAAACTATAAGCGAAGTAAAATCGATCCTAATATATGTACCACGGATCCTAATCGTATATCTCCATGTTACAATAAATGTTGTTTTAAAGAGAACAAAGATGATTCCCGGAAAAAGAAGAGTAAAAAAAGGGAGAATGAGAGTTCCGGCTCTAAAAGAGAAAAAAGTTTTCAGGCCACTAAAGCGGTTTCATCTCAATCTTTAAAAGCTGGCTCTAAACAAAAAACAGGTGCTTCACCTACTCGAAAACGTACGAAAGATCGAAAATCGAGGACGAAAAGCAACGAGTTTGAAAAAATAACAGGCAAGAAAGTTGCATTGTTCACGCCGAAAAACAGCAGTGAAGACGGAAGCTCCAGTCCGTTTCTCACAATCAGAAGTCCTCAAATGTCAACGGGTTCACAAACTCCGACGGTTTCACAAATTCCGACGATTCGTAAATGCGTTGAAGTTGCGTCCACATCAAAGTTTCAGCGTTATCTTATTCAACCAAACAGTATTGAACATCCGCGTTCTGGGATTGTATTTTCTTTACCGACTACAAGCAATGCGAATCCTACTCCAAGATTTAGCAGTAGCCAGCCGGGAAAAACAACTCTGTTTTCGAATCCCACAAGATCCTATTTTGACGCAAGTATTTCTTCAAATCAGGTATTGACAAAGAGAACGAAACCTAAAGACTATTTTCCAGGTTTGAATGTTGGGGGTACCTGTGTCAGCGAAACTAAAACGAGCCATCCGAAAGCATGCGTGCATACACATAGTCAAAGTCAGATGCTGGAAGGTGCAACCTTCCCGAAAGCGAGCAATGCATCTGATTCAAATTATCAGTCTTCGTTTAAAAAGTACCAGCAAACCTATAATTCTAATAGTTTGCTTCATATAAGTCCGTTAAGTTGTGAAGAGAACGAGGCGAACGTTCGTCCTCAGACCAACTTTGGCAAGAATAGATTCCATAACACTTATACTTCCAATGGAATAGAAAGTCAAAGTTTAAATCAGACAAATGGAACTCAATTTTTGAAGAACTTTGTTTCGAGAACCGCAAATATCAAAGCAACTAATTATAACGAATACATTCAAAAAGATCGTTTCAGAAACTCAGCAGTAGGAAGTTCTGGAACCACCGGAGGTAGACTGGTAATCAGTGAACCAACTGTTGGTCGTGGTAAGTTCAGATAATAAACTATAATATAAACCAGTTTTCATCATACTAAAAAAATCGAGAATACAATGTTTTCTACTTTTAAAGTAAAATTTACATATACACAGTTTTTAATTAACTTTATCAGACTATTTCCCCTATTAAGTCTACAGTAAGTTCCGGGGATCACAGTCTAAGAAATTTCAGGTTCAATATATTCAACTTTTCTCAAAAAAAGTGTTCATTTAACTCAATTTAAAAAGAACATGTGTTTGCACACTTTTAAACAATTCTAAATTCAGGGTGACCACTGAGCGGGAAACCCAGGAATTAGCATAGAATATTGAACGCCTTAAAAAAGTTGGAAAATGGCCTGGAATTTTTTTTACAAACCAGGGATTTTCAGATTTTTTTACTGTTAAACTAAATGTAGTCTCGCTCTTCGGAAAAAATGCGTTGGAAATTATTGTGCTTAGCGTTATCAGCCATCTTCATTATAATATCAAAGGTAATTTTATGGTTCATAATAAATATGTGTTATTATTATCTTATATTTAACATTTTAAAGTTAGTGTTGTGTTAAAAATGAATGTTTCTTTTATACTATAAGGATTGATAGATGCATTTCCCTCTACGATAGACGCATCATTTCCTGTCGAAAACCTATATTTTAGATCCTGGATGAGAAAAACGCGAATAACTTCTACTCTATTTCCCCATTTTCCCCCTTTTTAAAGAATTCCTCTTCCCCTGCTTTCAAGAAAATTCATCTTTCCCCCTTTTTCCCGTTTCTTCGCCTAATTGAGATTTGAATATTTAGAATACAACAAGAAAAGCTTCATAAAAGTCATATTTTTCAGTTGAAAGGGAATTCTTCTTTTTCATTGAAAAGACTACTATTATTTTGTAGTTTAGAATTCATCTCTTTTGATCAAAAATGCTAATACTTGGTTAAAAGATCACTCTTTTTATTAGAAAATTCTACTATTTAGTGGAAAATTTAATTATGTTTTCGATAGGTATCCTCCTTGCTGGAAAATTCAACATTTTAATTAAAAATTCGTTTTTATTTTTATAGAAAACTTGTCCTTTTGGATTGAAAATTCATCTCGTGGTTGGAAATTCATAATTTATGGTTTAAAGTTAATTCTTTTTTATTGGAAAGTTTCCTTTTACATGTTTGGTACATAATTCATCTCTTTTGGTTACAATTTCTACTATTTGGTGAAAAATTTAATTATTTTGTTGAAAACTCAACCATTTTCTTAAAAAAGCATCTTTTTAAGGTTCCCCGCATCGGGCAGAAACACTTTCAGTTTCGGTTGGGTGTTCGTCCGTCTGTTTTTCTGTCCGTCATTCGTACTTTTTCCAATAATGGGAGGGGGAGGGGAGTATTGGTGTATTATTAGAGCAGGGAAAGTATGGGAGGGTGAGGTTTGAACTGCTGAATAAGGTTTTTTTTTATTATGCATTGTGTTCATAATGAAGCCCTTTTGGTTAAGAAGTCTATTATTTGGTGGAAAGTGTCAGTATATTCTTGAAACTTAACTTTTTTTTTAAAGGTAATATTTTTTGGTCGCAAGTCTATGTCCGGACCCTAACCCTTAAGAGCTTAATGGGTCCGGGTCCGGGTTCGGACATGGACGCTGGACAATTTAAAAGGTTCGGGTCCGGACCCAAGACCTTTAGAACCTTGAAGGTTCAAACCCGGACCCTTACCTTTTAACCTCGGGCCCAACATAAAAGGTTCCTTTAATTATATTTGTGAAATTTACAAATTGCTTGGTAACCGAATGAGAGAGAAGAAAGGGGCAGAAGGTCTCCGGTTCTCCAGAAGCGGAAGCAGAACCTCGATCCAGAACGTATGTTGTGGTCAAAATTCTAAAATAAAAAAGCAACCTAAATTTTGGGAAAACTCAATTTAAATAAAAAATGTTTTGAAGTTTACTCTAGTTTTGAAAAACATGTTAGGCTGGTCGATTTCCGGGAAAGTCATGTGGGATTTTTTAAAATAGTAGAATGCGAATTTGAGATAAAATACCATACATTAAAAAAAGACACAATTGGTACATTTGCATGAAACACAGTAAGCCTTCAAACCCGAGAATACGAATTCGAGGTCAAAATTGCAAAATATGACTAAAATATTGAAAATACTGTTAATTTAGTATATTTCCATGTAAGTTAATATTAGGGGGTTTCGGGGCACAGTACACGAATTTGGGGTAAAAATTCAACAATTTTAGTCAAATCTGAACAATTTTATTAATTTAGTAGATTTCTATGAAACTCAGTATAATGGGGGTTTTTGGTACACATTGCACAAATATTGGGTCAAAATTCAAAAATTTTACTCAAATTTGGAAAATGTGATTATTCGAGACACATGGTACAAACATTGTGTCAAATTTCAAAAATTTTACTCAAATTTGGAAAATTTGATTAACTTGGTAGATTGCCACAAAACTCAGTGCAAAGACGGTTTTTAGGGTACAGAAGAAGAACTTTGGGTTAAAATTGACCAATTTTATAAAATTTTCAACTTTTTAAGTTAACTATTTGTGTTCTGAGACCCGATAAACTTCCTCGTATTCGAATTTCATGGAAATCTATCAATTCAATAAGAATCGAGACCCCAAATTTGTGTGCCGTAACTAAAAAATCTTTTCCTGCTGACTCATGAAAATCCGCTAATTTAATAAAGAGTTCAAAATTTAAGTCGCTTTTTTTTTAACTTTTACCTCAAATTCATGCCGCGTTACTAACTAGATCACCTCTTCTCGCACTGATTCTCAATTAAATCCACTAGTTAATTTATTTAATTTATTAATTTCAATATTTAAAAAAATGAATCAATTAGTTCCACTCTTCCAGCTTTAATCAAGTTTTTTAATTTTTACACCAAATTCGTGTTCTGCGTTCCGAAAACCTCCCTCTTGCTGACTTTCACGAATATATACCAATAAACCAATTTAATAAACATTCAAAATTTGGAATTTCCTAATTTTGACCTAAAATTCATTTCTGTGACTCCAAAACTTATATTTCTTACTGACTTTGTGTAAATCTGCCAATAAAATTTTGTGAATATGAGTTAAAGTTTTAAATTGCTTAATTCTGACCTGAAACTTGTATTCCGTAACTTAAAGCCATTCTGCATTTTATGTAAATATACCAATTACGTATCATTTCCAAAATTTAGGTTGCTTTTTTGAATTGATGGGTTTTCAACTTAATTTTCTATTCTGTTACAAAAAAACCCTCGTATTACCTTTCATAAAAAATTACCAGATTAATAAAATTTCAAACATTGATGTGAATTTTCTGATTTAAAAATAAAGTTAAATAAAGTTAAAAATAAAGTCATTTAACATTAAATTACTTTTGCAAGGGTAGTACAGTGTATACATATAGCTGTTAGGAATCGGAGCGGATTTTCTCGAGTTTCGTTCCGGCTTCTGAAGCTTCCGTATGTATAAGTTAACATTACTGCGCATTCATAAGTGACGTTTGAACATTCTGTGCATCCGTAAGTTCTATGGTTCTCTACTGCGTAGTTGTAAGTTCTATGTAACTCGACTGCGCATCCAAATAAGTACCCCTAACGTTACTGCGCATACGTAAGTGCAATGTAACTGTACTGCGTATCTGTAAGTGCTATGCTAGCCCGCAAGGAGCTGCAAATGCCGTGTGACTATACTGCGCAGCCAAAAGATATTAAATTCTGTTGCGCATCAGTAAATGCCGTGTAACTTTACTACGCAGAATAATATGCATGCAGTATTACTCTCTGCGTATCTTTAGTTCCCGTAGAACTCTTGCGCAATATCAAGTTAACTCCATACTTTCAAATCCCTGCACAAACTGCTGCTTATTCTCTCTCAAATCGTCTTTGTAAATTTCTCAAATATAATTCACGGGACCTTTCAGGTTGGACCCAGAATCTTAGAATTTAAAAGGTTCGGGTTCAGTGTCTGGTCTTTAAGAAATCAAAAGATTCAGTCCGGAATCTTAACGCATTGGGAACCTTAACACCCCAGGTTCAACCTAAAAGGTTTAGATCCCTAGTTGTTGGTCCAGAAATCATTTCTTCTGGTTACAAATTCTACTATTTGTTTGAAAATGTAATTATTTTGTTGAAAATGTAATTATTTTCTTAAAAAGTCAGTTTTTACTGATAATTCAGTTACATACACGATTGAAAAATCATCTTTTTTGTTTGAAAATTTTACTGTTTTGCTTTAAAAAAACAATATATTTCTACTTGAAATATTAGGCATATGGTACGTATGCTTAAAAATCAATCGGAACAATGTAATGTTTGACCGGAAAACCGGGAAATAGTCTGGAATTTTGTTGAAAGTTTAAGTGGCCATCCTGCTCTTAAAATTGTTTAATTCCGCATTAAATTGTACGCATTTTCCCCTAATTAATAACTTTTTATTATTATTCACTAGAAAATACAGTACACAGATACCAAAATATCCTGATTTTTGAACAAATAGGAACATTTTTTTAATTTAAAAAAAAAAACTAACAGAAGAAATTGATTGATCGAAAAAAGGGTTTGCAGGTGTAAAGTTGATATTCGTGGGCACTAAGCAACGTCTGCAGGATATTAAAATTCAGTAAGAAAAAAAAGTTGTAAACCGATATTACCGATTTAAAGCTTATATTCATAATTTTGTTATTTTCTTGAACCATATATTTGTTTTAATTTCTGCTTTTTTACATTAATCTTTTTTTGCAACAATATTAAAGTCTTAAGAAAACAATAACAAAATAGTAGGAGAAATTTTTAATATAAGCATTTCTTTTCGATTTTCGGTAATGTATTTTGATTCCATCGATTTAGCATATATGGGAATGTTGACAAGAAAAGCTTGTATTTACTATAGTCTATTAATATTGATTGAAATACCCTTTAAATCATTTTTTCTCCGAAAAAATCCCCCTTTTCATCTAAAATTGAACCACTGAACGGCTGTGATCCCTGAAGTAATTTTATCTGATAATAAATAACATAAATTAATTGTGGATAAAATTGCTGTCTTAAGGACAAATGAGTGACATTCATTTTCATATTTCAAGAATTTCAAACTCATTGATTTGAAAAATGTATTTGAATACAAAAGTTTAAAATGCAAACTTTAAGTCATACTAAATTTCATTTTATTATTTTCAGACTTACTCTTCAGCAAGGATGAATCTCTATTAGAAAACCAAATTCCCTACCTTGATTGCCTACGAGATCCACTATCAGCCCCAATAGAAAACTCAGAAGAAGATCCATTTGATTTTGAATTTTCGAATGTTTCTCAAAAAATGGATGAAATAAACTCTCATGTAGCGGAACACATTATCCCGGGTGTTCTACAATCCACTAAGCCAAAGATCATGAAGTGTGAGACCCTCCCTTCTGATTTTATTCAACTTCTGCCTAGGTCTCAAACGTCTGTTAAAAACGAAAATGTAACTTTCGAAGAATCTGGAAGGAAGAGTCAGTTACTTTATAATGATCACTCTGCCGATGATCAGAAAATTGCCATCCTAAAAATAAATAATACGGGGCAATTGCAGAAAAATGATTTGCAGGAGAGTCAGAAATCTGATGAAATCATGAGTGGCGATAACTCGGTTAATTTAGGCCTCACGGCCACACAAGCAAGTGCTATGTTAACTTCGAATATGGGCCCTGATTTGGACAATGTAGGATTGGACTTTTTAAACGTAGATTTATTTGGAGACGACATTGTTAATAACAACGAAAAAATGCTTTTGCACAGCAATGGGAATATTAGCCAACCAGTTGAGATCAAAGAATCGAAAACTTTTCTAGATAGCGAATTTGAGAATAATAACGAAATGGTTATGGAAACCAATGAAGGTATTCATATTAGCAATCCCGTTTCGAGGATAGAGCAGCAACTGAGTTTAAACGTAGTTAACGGATCCGAAGTGATGAAAGGAACTGAGTGCACAGAAGGTCCTTTACCCCATATAATGAACTTATTCAATCAGAACCTTCGCCCCTCTGGCAAACAAAAAAAGTCTCATAATACAGTGAATAATAGTTTGAGTGACTTTGAAGAAACAACTTACACTGCGAGTAATTTAGAGGAACTGCATAGCGTTGCAGGAACTTCTGAAATCATTGAAGGTTTCTCTAATTTCAAAGGATCCGATTGGAATTCTCTAAATTTCACTAGTCAAGGAGTCAACAACCACTTCAGTTTCTCAAACCACCGGAAACGAAGATGGTTTGATGATAAACAGGCAGTAGAGCAATCAGGTGAGAAGAAGGTAAAGCTAAAGAGAAGAAAGTGGAATTATTGCGCTAATGAAGGCGAGTACACCGACACCTCGTCTGAAATCTCCAGTTCCTGTAAATCCAGCTTTAATGACTCTGACCACAAAGTTTTCAACTACACAGAGATATGTGACGATAATCGGAATGATCTTCAAGTTTACAGAGAGAAGAGTGGCGTTGGGGATTCTGTCGTTCAAAATGATTCGACGCATGTAAGCCTCGGGAATTTGTTAGTTATGGGAGAACAGAAAAACTTGATTAAAGAGGAACTCAAGGTGGAAGCTGCTGTCAAAACGAAATTAGAAGCTAAAGTTCAACCAGTATTAGAAACTGAAGAACAAGCAAGATTAGAAACAACAAAAGTCCATGCAAGAGTTGAAGCGAAAGAAGTTTTCAGGGAGTCTGTCCCGGTAAAAGAATCGCTGGTCGATCCTGAGCCTGAGCCAGAACCTGAACGCGGAGACTCCGATAGTCAACCTCGAAAAGTAAGGAAAGCGAAGAATTCACCAATTCGTCGTAAGAGAAGAAGAGCTGGATTTCGCTCAAAGTTTTCTCCGAGCAACTACTCAAACAGCAGTAGCGAAACGTCGGATGATGATTTTACGAAGAAAAATAGTTCGTCATCAGAGGACGAGCTCGAAAGTAAGGACCGTTTGTTAAAGGCGCGACTTCAAAGAGAACTCAAGGATATTCAAGGTTTTCAGGAAATCAGCGAGAACTCAAATTCCCAAATAATCGACACCCCCATCACTGGCGAGGATGAATATGATGGACAAGATGTACAGGATGATATCCTTTCCGTCATTGCGTCACCGTCGTTGATGCTGATGGACGTTGCGACTTCTTCGAGGCAAGTATTAATTTATTTTTACTTTCTGATAGTGTTTTAATTGAAGACAAAAAATGGAAAATATCTGCGATTTTCAAGTTTATTTGTTTGGAGTGCTCGAAATTGGGCATATAAAGGGTGTTTGAAATTTTTTCTCTCTCGACCTAAAAAATCGTTCTTAATTGAAAACTCAACTCATGATAAAAGTCGTCTTTTTTTGTTAAATTTAATTGTTTTTGATTACAAATCAAAATCTTTTTGGTTTTAATATCAATTACTAAATTTTTCTTGAGAATTCCTCTTTTTTTGGAATACAAATTTGATTACTTGGTTAAAAGTTATCTCTTTTATTAAAAATTAATTTTTCTAATTGAAAATTCGTTTTTTTCTTGGCTGACAATTTTTATTACTGAAAATTTAAGTATTCCAGGTGAAACTATTTTGTTAAATATTAGTTTTTGTTTGGTTAACATTTTTTTAAACTGAAAATATTAATATTCCCATTCATTATTCTATAATTTTAGATGAAAATTCATCTCTGTTGTTGAATATTAAGTTTGAACTAAAATTGTAACTATGTTATTCTTGGTTGAAAAATTATCTGTTTTAGTTGAAATTGTGTGTTTTTTTACAGAAGTTATTCTTCTTGGTTGAAAAATCATATTTTTTATTTAAAATTGAAATATTCCAGTTAAGATTCATTATTTCAGTTGAAACTTCATCACTTTATTTGAAAATGTAACAATTATTTAAAATTTCTTTATTTTAAAACTTGAAATGTAACTACTCCGATTGAATATTCCATCATTTTAGTTAAAAATTTATGTCTTTGGAAAAAAAGTATTTTTTAGTTGAAAATTTGTTGTTTGGTAGAAAAAATCTTCTTTGTTGAAAATTCATCTTTTTGGTTTAATATTCAACTATTCCAGTCGAAGATTCATCATTTTAGTTGAAAATTCATCTTTTTTTTTTTAATTCAACCATTCCACTTGAAGATTGATCATTTTAACTGAAAATGTAACAGTTCAAATGAAATATTTGATCATTTTGTTTTAAAACTCATCTCTTTGGTTAAACATTAACTTTTTTAACTTAAATTTAACTATTCAATTTTTGATTGAAAATGTTTTTTTTTGTAGATAATTCATTTATTCGATTGGAAATTCATCTTTTTGGTAGAAAGTAATCTTCAAGGTTGAAAATACATCTTTTTGGTTTAATATTAAATAATTTCACTCAAAGATTTGTAATTTTAGTTGAAAATTCATAAGTTTGGTTAAAAATTAATCTTTTTAGTTTAAATGGTTGAAACTAAAATATTTGGTTAAAAAATTAAACTATTTTGTTAAAACGGCATGCATTTTGTTAAAAACTCGTTTTTTTGTATCAATCATGTTTGAAAATTAATCTCGGTGATTCATCTTTTTGATTTAAAATTTAAGCATTCCAATTAAATATTCATAATTTTAGCTGAAAATTAATTTTTTCAGTTGAAAGTTAAACTCTTGTCAAAATTAATTTTTTTATTTGAAAATTCATCTATACCAGTTAAATATTTACTTCTTTAGTTAAAAATTTATCGCTTTGCTTTAATATTGTTTTTTTTTTTTCATTGAAAATTAATTTTTCACTGAAAATTCAACTATTTCATTTTTGGATGAAAACTGATATTTTTCAGTTCAAAATTCAACCACTCAGTTGAAAATTTGTTTTTTTTTTTTTAGTTGAAAATTCAACTACTATTTGGTTAAATTTCAGATATTTTGTTTAAGAAATCATCTTTTTGATTGAAAATCAATCTTCTTAGTTGAAAGTTCAACTATTTGGTTAAAAGTTCATCTACCTTGTTGAAAATTGAATTATTTTACTTGAAAAGTTAGGAATTTAAAGCATTTTAAATTTAATTCAATATAGTACTATGAAAAATTATAGTAACTGGACAAATCTGAGATATCTGGAAAAAACCCTGGAATTTCCAGGAAATTTCTTCCTAGGATTTGAGTAGATACCCGCATATAGTTTATTAAGATTAAATTTTTATTACCCTAGAATGCGATTGTACAGTTTCAAATTTTCTTGTATGTGGAGATTTTTGAGATTTTTCTAATTTTTGAAACATTGAATTTAAGTTCATGGGCAAAACCATGTCCAATCTTCGAAAGAATTTCAGCGAATGTTACTAACTTTAATACAAATTCTATTATCAGTTCTTTTAGTTCTCTTAGCGTGTTGAAAGCCTTTTTTTAAAATTAAAAGTCTGCTATTATATCTTTGGTTCAGAATTCATAACTTACGGTCAATATTCATCCATTAGATGAATATACGACTTTTTGGATAGAAAATTCGCACTTTTGAATTTAAAATTTATCTATTGAATTGAACGTCGTCTTTTTAGTTAAAAGTAAATTACTTTTATTTAAAAAGTCTGCAATTATATTTTTGTTCAGAATTCATCTCTTTTGGTTAATAATTTTACTATTTGCTTTAAAATGTAATTATTTTGTTTAAAACTCAGTTCTTTCTTAAAAAGTCGTCGGACCTTTTAATACTTTTTATTTGAAAAGTCCCCTAATATATTTTGGTTCCAAAATTTATCTCTTTCAGTTACAAGTTACCACTATTAGATGGACAATTTAATGATTTCTTTGGAAATTCAACTATTTACTTAACAAGACATATTATTTGGTTGATTTTGTGTTGTTTTTTGATAGATAAGTTTACTATTATATTTTGGTTTCAGAATTCATCTTTTTTTGGTTAAAAACAATAATATTTGGTATAAGGTTTTACTATTTTGTCGAAAATTCAACTTTTTTCTTGAAAGCCATATTTTTGGCTGAAAGTTTTATCATTTTGATGAAAATGCAATATATTTCGATTTGAAACATTAGAAATATGTTAGCTATATTATTATTTCCCTTGTTACCCAGTATTTTTCTTTAAATTTTAGTGCATTTTAGTGCATTTCCTGCAGAGGAAGCTTTCATATTATTCCTTATATCAAGAAAGTTAATGTTTATATTGTAAAAATGGTTTTATTTTCTTAGGTGTCCATCCCCCATGCTGCTTCCTAAAATGGATCAAAACAGTGATTATTCGGATAATACTGGGGACAGCTATTTCGATGCTTTTCATCGTAAAAATCAGGAAGAGTGTAACCGGGATTTGAGGACCTTGCTTAACACTAAGCAAGGGCACGATGTGGCAGATGGAATATTTGCGCGCCCAATGCCACCCCTGAATAGGGTCAAAAATCAAAATCAGCCTCTGCCTCATTCGAGTAAGCAGTTGATTGTCTTTGATCAAGTAGCAACAACGAGCAGAACTCCAGTTAATCGAATATTTGTCGGCGTTTGTCATCGATTCTTGGCCACTGGCGTATGTACAAGGAAGCTTTGTACATTTGAGAACCAGGTAAACGAATTTTTGCTTTAAAAAAAACGAAGTAGCAGCCTCGGACTCAGGCCACTATTGACAATAAAATTTATTAATTATTTAAAACTATTATGATTCTAAGGGATTTCTAGGGATATTTAAGAATTTCAGATATTTCAAGGGATTTCACCATATTTAAAGGATTTGTATGATTTTAAAAGAAATTATAAGATTTCAAAGGCTGACTATGGATTTTTAATTTTTTAAAATGATTTCCGCATTTAAAATGATTTTTTTAGAGGATATTGATCTTTGGAAATTAAATTAAGTTAGATTAAATTGGAAGGGTCTCCTACTAATTTCAAAGATTTTAAGGGATTTAAAGAAATTTCACAAGATTAAAGGATTTTGAAGATATATAGGGAGTAATTTTAACTTAGTTTGAATTTCCAAGAATTTCCATAGATTTTAGTCGATTTCGTCAGATTTCATAACATTTGTAGGGGATCTTAAAGATTTCCAAACATATCAAGACGTTTTTGCGATGACAAAGAATTACAAAATTTTTCGAGCGACATCCATGGATTTCAAGGCTTTTAAACGTATTTTCTGGGATATCTAAATATTTGAACTAATTTTAAAAGATTTCAATTGTTTTTAATAGATTAAAAATATTTCCACTTGTTTCAAGGAATTTCGAAACATTTCAAGGGATTTTAAAGGATTTTTAATTTTCTAAAGAAGTTAAAGGATTTCAAAGAATTTTGTAGGATTTCTAAATATATCAAGAGATTTCTAATGAACTTGGAAAAATAATTTAAAAGATTTCAGACGATTTATAGAAATCTTCGGAAAATACATGAAATTTCATTAAATTTCAAGGGATTCTTATCGATTCCACAGATTACAAGGAATTTTAAGATATTTCAAGGAATGTTATTTTTTTCTGGGCAACTTTATTGAATCAGTTTAATTCCATGTATATCCAATGGATTTTAAATGGTTTATACTTTAAGGAATAAATTAAATTTTATTTGAAGGGATTTTTACCGATTTCAATAATTCAAGTAGAGAAGATTAAGATTTATAGGACCTCTAATTATTTGAATGATTCTAGAGGATTTTAAATCTCTCAATGGATTTTAACAGACTTTAACACATTTTAATTAAATTTTCAGTGATTTTAAAGATACCAAGGGAATTCGCACATTTTTGCTGTGAAAAGTTTATTTCTATAGAACCGCTATTTTTGTGTAGTTCCATGTGAGATTATGAATGGTCTAAAATAAATCGTTCTTTTTTAGTTGTTCTACTTTTGATATTAATTCCGTCAATGTTTTGTACTATTTGTTCCAATGCTGATTACGTTATAATTGTTTTCCACGTAATGGATTTCTATAATGAATTTCCTACAATTCATTGAACCTTTTGCACTATGCTTACTATTGACACGAGGCCTGTTGATTCCGAGGCCTGTTAGTATCTTCATGCCTATACTGCGTGAGAGAAATATTTATTGCATGGTTTATTTATTTCACGTAGATACCAGGCAGGCTCCAGATAAAGGATTATACTAAGCAAGAAGAAGTGTTTGAAAAAATGCGTAGCGGCATCAAAGCATCATTTAAGTTTTTTGTTCAGTCTATTTACAAACCGTCTTTGAAACGACTAAGTTACGATTTGTGTTTAAGATTTTTTACTGAAGTATGTAATGCAAATTATCTCAGCGAACAGATGCTGAGCGACACAATAGAAACATTATGGCAAAAACAAGGGCCTATTGGTAAAGTTGTTAGGGATATTGTTGAGCAGCCCATTGAACCAGCGATAGCACCTGAATATTTCTTACGACTTTTAAACATAGTTGCACCTAACGCTCCGAAAAATGATTACTGGGAGACATTGCACCCATTAATAGAAAAAGTTAACTTTCCTCCCTATATGCTAGAGCAAATTTTGAATCAATGCATCCATGATCGAGGAAACGAGTCTCGCATTGAAGCAGTCTATGAACATTTTGTGCGAACTGAACGCTATCAAGTTGTTAGAACTGATACATGGATTACTTTTTGCAAACTTCGAGGCGAATTGGAAGATAAGAGACAGAAAGATACAGCGGGATTTTCGGGTTTAGGATTTTATAACAGTGAACAAAATTTTTCGAATCAAGGGATTGCGTCGCCTGATGCTGGAGCTGATTTCCGGAGTCCTTCTTATTATCATAATGGGGATGACAATGTAGATATGGACCTATGCAGTGTTGTCACTTACGAAAGTGGCAATTCGTACAGATTAATGCCAATTGGTGAGCATATCTTAATAAATTTTAATTATATTAGGGGTCGTACTTAAATTATGTAACGGGTTATAGGCTCTCTCTAAGACCCCACCCTCCTTAAACAAACCGTAACAAAATATTTATACCCTCATCCCCTCTGTTAGTGTACGTAATTTTTAGTTTTCAGACATTTTTGCTATTTATTGCTAGTAGAATTATACAGGGTATCCAAGAACTTCATTTTCAAAATTCGCTGCAATTTTCTTGGCTAACTTTTCATTTTTCTTGATCATTAATATTCAAATACTAGCATTTTAATCTTGAAGTATTTTTAAAATAGCATCTTTCATAAACGGAATAAAATAGTATTTAAGATATCAATTTAAAATTCTCACATCTATTAATCTATTTTTAACAAAAAAATGTCTTTGTAACAAAATACTTGAATTTTCAAGAAACTAATTAAATTTTGCACATAATAGTTAAATGTTCTACCTACAATGGTAAAGTTCCAACAATAAAGTATCACAGTTTATATTTCAATCAAAAATGATGAAACTTATGCAAAAAAAAAAAGAATTTTAAAACTAAAAGACGAGTTTTTAACAAGTGAAGGTTTGTCACACAAGAAAGAAATAAAAGGTCTATATTGTTAAGTTTTCAAGCCAAAAGACGAACTTTCTCCACGAAACTTTTGCATTTTTCAACACAAACATGAATTTTCATACCAAGAAAATTATTTTTTCTTACCATAAAAGGAGAATTTTCAACTAAAAAAGATAAATCTTTAAAAAATGTAACTAACTTTTTTAGTTAAAAAATGAATTTTAAACCAAAAAAAATGCTTTTCGACTAAACAGTTACATTTTCAAAAAAAGACATAAGCCTTAAATCAAAAAATAAAATTTTTTAAATGTAGTTTAACTTGTACTCATGTAATTGAATTATTAATTAAAAAAGATTATTTTTGAACAAAATAGTTAAACTTTTAACCAAAGAGATAAATTGTCAACTAAAAATATAAATCTTCAAAAAAAATTATTACTTCACAGATTGATTGAACCAAGCCTTTCCAAGAAAATAGTTAAAATATTCCAGTAAAGAAGAATAATTTTAAATTAAAATGTTCCATTTTCATTACAAAACATGATATTTCTACTAAAACAAATAAATCTTTAATAAAAAACTACCATTGTTTTCAAAGTTTAACTTTCATCCAGAAAAGGTTTCAGTTCACTTTTAACAAAGTACTTTACTTTTCTACAAAACAGCTGAATTTTTATCAAAAAAAATGTAATTTCTTTTAAAGTAGGTGAATTTTAAAATAAAAAAGACAAAATTTAAAAAAAGTGTTTGACTTTTCAATCTAACAGTTGCATTTTGTATCAAGAAAAATGAAAATTTTACTAAAACAAGTGAATTTTAAGTTGAATTGTTATCCAAAAATATGTGAATTGAATTTTCAACACAAAAATAGGAATTTTAAAAGAAAAAGTAAGTTCTCTAGGAAATAGTTCAATTTTCAAACAAAACAGTTGCATTCTTTCCCAGAAAGATGCAACATTTATACTGAAAAAAATTAACTTTTAAATGAAAAAGGTTAACAAAATATGAATTTTAAACAAAAGATTAATGGTCTGCGAAAAAAGCTGAATTTTTAACCCAAAAAGACGATTTTTTCATCAAACAGTGAAATTTGCAACCAAGAAGAATGTCTTTTTAAGAAACATGTTAAATTTTGAACCAAATAATAAAATCTATAACTAAAAATATAATCCTTAGGATTTTTTTTCGCAATCGCAAAAATTACGTACATGAGTGAATGACCCCCTACCGATCGTAAAAAATGGTCACGACCCCCCCCCCCCCCTCTTTAAAATGTTACGTAATTTGAGTACGGTCCTTAATAAGTAATAATATTAAGAACTTCTCTTCAAATTTATTTGATGAACTTCTCAGGACTAAATTTCAGACTTTCTCAAATTTATATAATTTTCAAGTAGGAAATCTATTAGTAATACATTAGTTAAAAAAAATGTCACGCTATTTTGAAAAAATTGTACGCCCCTCCCCTTCTTCGTCAACGCCAAGCTTGAACCCACAAGGGTTTGCGGTAAAAAATTTGTCTTCGATTTTATTTGATAAATGTGTAAAATAAAACACAAAACATACAAGCCTAATATTTTAACGTACTTCGCAAGTTAAAATGATAGCTCTCAAAACGGAAAATAGTGTGATTTTTTATGAAAATAGGTGAATACTAGGGGAAAAAGTTTATTCAACGCTTAAGATTTAAAGTCGAAAACTATGGCATTTTCAAGAAAATAGTTAAATTTTCAATAGAAAAAACATTAATTTTATAGCAAAAGAGATGAATTTTCAACGAAAGAATTGAATTTTCAAACTGAAGAGTCAAGCGTTTTACAAAAAAATTGAGTTTTAAACTCGGAAATAAGATTTTTCAACTCAGTAATTGAATTTTCAACCAAAATAAAGTCATTTTCAAATCAAAATGTACACTGACAACCAAATAGTTGAATTTCAACTAAAGGTTTGAATTTTGACCCAAAACAGATCAAACTTCAACCACAAATAGTTGCATTTTTAAACAATTAGTTTAATTTCAAAGCCAAAAGGACTATCTTTTTAGAAGACAGTTAAATTTTAAATCTCGTTTTTAAGGAAGAACTTTTCTACAAAAAAAAATACATTTGCAATAAATCAGTTAAAATTTAGAAAAAAATATTACTTCTTAACAAAATAATTAAATTTTCAATAAAATAATTTAACTTTCAACAACAAAAATTGTTTATTAAACAAACAGTTGCATTTACAATCAAATAGTTGAACTTTCAAGTGAAAGGGAAAAACTTTCAACAAAATAATTGAATTTGAATCCAAGTAGTCGAATTTTCAACCTACAAAGATGAACTTCCAACCAACTGGTCAAACTTTTAACAAAAATGATTGAACTTCAACCAAAAGCAGTTAAATTTTCAACCAAACAGTTGAATTACCACGCCAAGAAGACGATTTTTATTTAGAAATTAGTTGCATTTTCAGTCAGTGCAGATTGATTCTCAACGAAAAGTATAAGAGTTGATATTTCAACCATAATGATTATAATTTTAAATAAAAACAGCTGTATCCAACTAAAAAAGACAAATTTTCAACACAATAGTTGAATCATCAATGAAAATAGATCCATTTCTAACCAAGTAGCTGCACTTTTATCCCAAAGAGATACCATTTGTACCAAAAAATGAATAAAATGTCAACAAATCTGTTGAATTTTCGAGCAAAAAATGCGTATTTTCTACCAAAAAAGTTAAATTTTCTATCCACAATTATAACAGTTGTTAAATTTTAAACTAAAAACGATCAATTTTTAACTAAGAATTGAATTTTTAATTTTCAGTTCAAAAAATTGAAATTGAAAACTGGAATTTTGTAAAAGAATTATCATGCAGGTTTAGAAGGAAGAGATTTAAAAGAATCCCCCTTCCAAGTCAGAATGTCTCACAATTTGAAAGTTCCCCCTTCCAAATTTTCAGGTAAAGAAAGTACTTAGTAGTTTCTAGAGTAGAAGTAATATTTCAAAGGAGAAACATTGGTGAATTATAATAGAAAATTTCGTTGCATTATGCGTTGCGAATTCATATTTCTTTAGTAAACAATTCAACTAAATGGTTGATAGTTAAACTTTTACTAAAAATTCATTTTTCATATCTATTTCGCTAATAATCATTTTTTTTATGAATTAAATTTTTCAAAGAAAATTTTAAAATTCTATTTTTAATTGAAAAAGTATCTTTTTTGAATAAAATTCAACTATTTAGTTGAAAATTGATATTTTTATTAAGAAATTAAACTAGTTGTTTGAAAATTTTTGTACATTGTGAAAAATTGGCTTTTTTTGTAGAAAATTAAACTTTATAGTCAAAATTTATCTTTTTGGTGTAACGTTCAAATATTCCAGTTGAAGATTCATCATTTTTAGTTGAAAAATCGTCACTTTGATTGAAAATTAATTTCTTAAACTGAAAATTTGAATGTCCGTTTTCACTTGAAAATTGAGCTTTTCTTGTTCAAAATTCAACAATTTCGATGAAAATTTGTCTTTTAATTTAAAATTAAACTATTTCATTCAAAATCGACATATTGGTTAAAAAGGTTTTTTTTTTGTTGAAAATGATCTTTTTTCTTTACAAGTCTTCTTTTCGGATAAAAACTAAAGTATTCCAGTTAAATGTTCCTAATTTTAGTTGAAACTTTACCTTTAAGCTTTGAAATTATATTACTTGATTTAAAGGTAAACACTTCTGTTAAAAATTAATATTTTTTGTTTGATGATTCGTTATTTTAATTAAAAACTAATTTATTTGAGTGAAATACAAGCTATTTTATTGAAAACTTCTTTTTCTTTGGAGGAAAAGTTTCTTGTTGTTGAAAATTTAACTACTCTCTTGAAAATTTGTTTCTTATCTGTTTGAAAATTATCATTCGTTTGAACTGAAAAAGTAACTATTACTCAAGTTAAATATTCCATAATATTAGTTAAAAAATCATCTTTTTTGATTTTTTAAATAAAAATTCAACTATTCAATTTTTGGTTGAATACGTGTATTTTTTTAGTTAAAAAGTTATCTTTTTTCGTATAAATTAATGTTCTGAGTGTAAAATTCATGTAGTTTGTCAAAAATTCAACTATTCCATTTAAAGCTTGATCATTTTAGTTAAAAGTTCTACTTTCTGGTTTCGAATTCAACTATTCCATTTAGAGATATTTAATTTTAGTTAGCTTGTTTATTTAACTATTTTTTTGAAAGTTATTTTTTTTCTGGAAAGTGATTTTTTAAACTGAAAATTCAACTGGTTCCAATTCAATATTTTATAGTCTTGGTTGAAAATTAGTCTGTTTGGTTGAGCATTATTTTTGTTCAACTTAAAGTTTGATGTATTTAAGTTATGCTTAACAACTGATCTTTCTTAGTAAGAATTATTTTTTGTTTTGTGAAAATTAAACTATTTTAGATAAATACTTATTATTTTAATTGAAAACTTATATTTTTGGTTTCAAATTTCAACTACTCCAGTTCATCATTCTTTCGTTTTTTCTCAAAAATTGATATTTTTATGCAAAATTGAGATATTTTTTTAAAAATTGATTTATTTTGCAATTGTTTACTCTGTTGTGTTAAAGGATGTTTAGAATTAACGTCGCGAAAAAAAATAAATAATTGCGTTTAAAGACAAATACGATAATGGCACTTTTGGTTGGCTGGAAAAATAGAAAAACTTGATCGAAAATAACCTGGAAATGACAGGGAATTTGAAATCGTCCCTCTAATCGCCAGCCTGGTATGGGAAAGAGTATATAATAGTCCATATATGTAGATGCTTGTAGAATGAAATCACTAATTTTCATTTTTTCAAACATTTCAAAATTTTTTTAATAATACTTACATATTTCATACGCGTGATGTCACATGCTGCCCCCCCCCCCCCTCCCTCATAGTGACGGTTATTGTTAATTATTGAAATTTTACTTACTCTAAAGTGCTCTTTTTAAATATTTCAGAGGATTTAGCTCCACCGCAATCAAATATGAGAGGGCGTGATAAGTTTTGGAAGTTTTATGATCACTTGGAAAGTTTGCGGAATGGTTTAAAGCACGCGGATTACGAACATGTAGTCAGCATTTTAAAACAGTACGTGAGTGCAGAGCGTACACTGTTCACCCGCCACTGCCATAAGGTGCTTGCTACAGAAGTCAATAAATCTCAAGCCCATATGGAAAATACCATCAAGATAGCAGGTAATAATAGAATATTGGAATTTAATTATTCCATTCTGTATCCTGAACCTCCTATAAATACAATTCCCACGACAGACGATTGGAAATATTATACAAAGAAGACATATTCATAAAGTTACTTAAAAAGAAGAATACATCTTCATTTGATTGTTCGTATAACTTCTTGAACACTTAATCGAAGTTACAACAAGTCTCAACATTAAATGTTGACTAACAGAGAAAAAACGATAGTTAATTGTATTGACTTTAAGAGAACTAATCTTAACTTTGTTTTAGAATAAAAATAGGACTATAATTACCTTTCAAGAAATGCAATACAAATTATAATAATTGTGGTTCAATTTAAGTGATCAACAGCTCTTTTCATTTCCTAAAAGATTCTTAACATCTTTGTCGTGTGTTTTTACAAATTAACGAACTTTATAATTGTTCTAGTATTTTTTTTAAATTAGTCAATGATGTGTCTCATATATAATTTTATTTTATGCTGAATTCCGTATTAGAACAGTTTAGGGTATCTTTCAGGAAATTAAAAAATCTCTCGCGAAATTTATGATAGATATGGCACCAACTATTTTTTTCTACAATAAGGTTTGGTACTCTTTCCGTACAGTCAAAGACGCTTTTATGGTAAATAGGTAATTTTTTATGTAATAAAAAAACGTTTATTTTATATCCAATTTCGGTTTTTTGTTGTTATATATTTAGAGTGACACGCTATTTGAAAATGATCGTAGTTTAAGATATTAGTTACACAGAAGTATTTAAAAAATTCACAGATTAACATATTTTATTTTTTTTATATGAAAAATGTTCAGAATTTTTACAATACAAGTTAAAACATATATGCATATATACATTTATCCATTTCATTTTTAAAAGGAATTTTAGAAACTGGAAGTTTTTCGAAAGTTACCGATACTCAGTCGAGTTGAACCAAATTTAATTAAAAGGTTCTTGCTTATTCCATAGACATTTTAATTTAAAAAGAATACCAATCGGGCCCTTTCTGAAAAATTTTAATTTTATGTTAAGTGCAAAAAAAATTAGAATAAATGTAAAAACATCATAAGATTCACTGAAAATGTTTTTAAATTAAAAATTATACACTTGCAAACTGCAAAATTTTATACAAGGTATTAAATTCTTAAAATTATTTTTCGGATACAATTTATCAATATTTGAAACTTTAATTTCTGATTTTGTTGTTGAACTTTTCATATTTAATAAACTGTTTAAATCCAATAAAATTTTTTTTATATAATAGTTATTAAACTTCACAGTAAAATATGCTCGGGTTTGAACATATCATGAATTTGCTCCTTACATTTCGTCTTGCCTTTTTAACACATTATAAAGCACAAGTAACCATGGTTTCAATTGTAATTTTTGACATTTTTTTTAAATTTTAATTAAAAAGTTATATTGAAAGTGTCAATAATAAATCAACATTGCAGTTGATAATAAAAAGATTAATTTATTAATTATTGTGTGGAAAAAATGTATTATTAAATTTAAACAGTGTATTATTAAATTTGAGAAGCTTATCAATAAAATCGTAAATTAATTTACGATTTATTATAATTTAATTTAATGAATATAATACATAATATCAAATTTGTGTAATTCTTAAATGTATCATTTATAATTTAAAACATTTTTTGGTGAAAATGAAGGCGTTTTTAGATATCTTTTAATGACTTTTTTTATAGGTTATCAAATAACCGTGGGATTATATACATTCATTGTCCATTTAATTGCATCGACATTGCAAATAAAGTCGGTTTAGCCCCACCGTTGATAATTTTATCAAATAATTTTTTTTTGCAGTCGTGGTTCTTAATCAATATTTCGTCTCGAAAGAAAAAAAATATACATTTACCTTAAATGTAGTTCAACCATACTAGTTTATGTAACCCTTACAAGCAAACATTGTAAAGGTTTATTGAGGTGTTTGTCGTTCTTATTTCATTCTAATTTGAGTAAGGATATTTTCTATAGTTATCTCAGGTTTAAAAATGAGAATTGTTAAAAGTGATTTCTTAAATTAAGGATAATATTCCAATTTTTAATTCTAACTAATGTTGCAAGAGAATTAAAGGTAAACTTAGAAACAAATAATAAATTTTAAAACGATTTATTTTACAATAGTTTTTTAGTTTTATGTTTTTGCTTTCTCTTTACGTCACAGTTTAAAATTTTATTTAATCCTATTTTTGTAGGGCTAAATTTTTTTCTTGAAAGGTTTTCTATACATCTCTTTAATACGCTTTTATTTAAAAAATGATATTCAAGGTAAATATTGTTTATAAAAATAACAATTTTATAATTCCTCTGAATAACTATTGTTTAGTAAGCCATTTTACCCTACAAAATTTTTTCTGAAGTTGTACTTATTTATCTTTAAAAATTAGTTACAATAAGTATGCGAATATTTTCCTCAATTTTATCAAGCATTTTTTAACATGAGATCAGTAGTAAGAATCCTTAAAGTTTAGTAAAAAAAAATTTTAATTCAATTTATTCTAGGATATTTTTAAAATTTGACTTCGAAACTACTGCCAGAATTTTAAAATTTACTCTGCAAACGATTTCCTTTCAAAATTCATTACTCATCACTTGCGTGTTGTACTTTTTGTAATATATTTTGATAACCTTTATATTATATAAAATAATTTCAAAGTATTTTTTACAATTAAAAAAATGCAAGAAGCATTGTAAATCTGACAATTAGTAATAAATTTATGGTAAGCAATATGAAAGTTTTTTTCAATTTTTACGGTTTTTTAGCCACGAATGGCGAAATCAACTTTTTTATTTACATTAAATATGCAGTGAATTATCTTGAGCATAAATTAATGCGAATATTAGTTTTATTTTGCTTTTTGAAGACTTAATTTCTTCTTGTTATTAAAAGGAAATTTAAATTAAACTAGAACATAGCCACCTGAGGAAAATTATTAAACTTTATTTTTTCAGGCTGTAATTAATTTAATGTTCTCGGTATTAGATTTCAAATTCCCTTTCCCGGTATTTTCGAGCATTGTTTCCATTCATAGAGAAACTAGATTTGTAAGTTGAACACATAACTTACTCTTTTTTGATACATGATTGTTATGAATTGAAGAAGCATTTTTCTAGAAACATTGCTAAAATCTAATTGTCTCTAAAAGCAAGATAAAATCATTTGTCGAACGAGATGACTACGTACTTTTGTATATCTTGTACGTCGTTACAGTCGTCTGTGAATAACCTGAATCATGAAGTTTGCTTGTAACGTTATGCATATTAAATAAAAATGTAAGATTAGTGAAGAAGTCACTTAATAAAAGATTGCTTATAAAACTAAATGGTCTTTTTATTTCTTGACCTAATATTTGTCATTTTTGGACCTTTCAGTCCAAACTGGGGAGCTTTTCGAGCTGCGAGATATATTGTACCGGCTAGGAACGTGCGTGTTGATCAATTTAGCTGATCAGGGATTATGGGTTCATGCGTACGAACTGCTTAAGACTCTCCAGACTTACAATCTGCATAAAAATAACGCCGGTTTCACTCTCCTCGCAGCTGAGATTTGCTTAGCGAATCACCGATACTTGAAGGCTCTAACATTACTAAAACGTGAGTGAGTTTTTACATCTTTATGAAGTTCCACCATTTTATTCCATTTCATCTTTCACTGGGATGCGACACCGTCGAATCCGACCAAGATAACTTTTTTAAGTAAGTACTTTTATTACATTTTACCTACTTAAAACTGTCAATCTTGTCGAATTTGACGATGGTGCATGGTTTTAATTTTAAGAAGTAATTTATGTAATTTTATTTAAGAATCGTAAAAATTTGGGAAATTTTTGAGCAATTTTATGTTTTTCCTTAAATTTGTATATTTCAGAGAACGATATTATTTTCACTAACTGCAAGAAATGGAAAGTGGCCAGCGACCCTGGGGACGTTCATCTTCGAACATCGACTGTGACCCTTTTGTTGGAATCTTTGTGTAAAGACTTTGCGGAAAAAGCTTTTTTCATTTTCGATTTAATTCTTGGAGAACAACCTTCCAATTCATATCCAGTGGGTAAGTGTTGTCATTTTTGTTTATTTTATGAATTTTCAGGCTAGTTGACCAATTTTCCTCTATCAACTCCCTTCTTCATATCAACATTTCTTTATTCAGTTATTTGATAAATTATTTCATAACAAGAAGATTACGAGAAATTGCGGAAGATTGCAGGATGATCCAGGAGATACGTTGTCTAGAGAAATTCCAAGCAGTTTTAGAAGAACTGTGAGGTGTTCAGAAATATTTTAAACTATTTATAAAACTTAGAAGGAGACTCCTCATTATTTTAAATTATTTCCAAAAATATATAAACATAGAAAGAAGTTTCAGGTGTTTCCGAAGAATGATTAGTATTCTGCCGAATAAACTTTAACTTGTCTCGAGATTTTTGCAAGTGACTTCAAGGACGTCAAGTGATTTTATAAAATATATTTATTTTATGCTTAATGAATATGCAAATTTGAAGGGATATTGAATTATATTGTTAATCTCTTATAAATGATCGCTTCAAATTTGGAATATCCTACAAATAAGAAAATAAAAGCAAACTAGATTTTTTTAAGACATTATCTTTTATTGTAAAGCTTTTATTTTGCCTTTATTGGATTTCAAGATTTATTTTATAAGTAAATAAGGTATAATAATATCTAAAAGTCATAAAAATTCACAGTTACATGTTTCGAATTTTGAAGGCTTAGAATTTGGTAGAGTTCTTAACAAATTTGAACGTATACAATTTCTGCTCTTAAATGATAATTTTATTTTTGCAGATCTCACGAGAGTAGTGGACAAGCTGATGCTGTCTTTAGTTACACAAAATCACGTAGATCTAGTCATGAATTTGTGCAAAAAGGCGATGCGGTACCATTTAAATTTTCACGTAACAACTTTCCGTTGTGTAATCACTGTACTAGTACCGAATGATTTAGTTTTGGCACGCCAGTTTCATCAGTACGCAACTCAACTTGGCGTATACAGTCCAATAAAGGTGATGATAGATTTAATATTTTTAATTTATAGGCTCGTTACTGTATTTACAGGCATAAACAAACAGGTAAAGAGAAATATTATTTAACTATACTTTCACCATTTTCAATATTTATTGATGGTGTCTAGTTTAAAAGAGAAAATACTTTTTTACCGACCCATTTTTCTTAACGTTTCTTACCAATTTTTGAACTGATGTTATTTTAGTGAATAATAGCTCATTTTATAGAAAGAAAAATTTGCTAAAATTTGACCTCCAGTTTGAAAATCAATCAATCATTCCCAAATTTGTTTACATTTTGGGTTAAAAAATTATTTTTTAATGATTTCAGCCACTCAAAAATTGATTTTTTAACCCTAATGAGTTGAAGTTGTAGATAATTTTTTTCAAAAGAAAGCGGTAAGAAAATGCAGGGTGTCTACTTACTTAAAAAACCTGAAAATGTCAAGTATTTTTTTTTGTGGGAATTTTTTCAAGAATGGGCTTTAATTTTTTTAAATTCATAATACAAAATTAAATAACAATGTTTATTCATTAATAAGAGTGGCTTCGTATTGCTGGATGTAACTGTTTTATTGAAAATTCGTTTTTTATGTTGCTAAAAATTAATTTTTTAATGTAAAAATTTAACGGTTCTATTTTGGATCAGACATTGCGAATTTTATTTAAAAGTTCAAGTGTTTTATTAAACAGGGTGGCCGATGGACCGGGAAACCGGTAAATGACCATGAATTTTATAAGACTGGAAAAAAACGGGAAATGACAGTGAATTTATTTTTTTACTGGGAATTGTATAAATTTGCATTGAAAAATTTGTTCAAGTTTGATTTCAACCGTTTTTTAAAGAATTAGTTCAATTGTTATGCTTTTTAATTGTGATATCATTCAGTTTCGAATGAGTATTTTATATTTTAATTTGAAGAGTTTTGTAATGCAGTTTTAAATAATAAAACGATTAAAAATTAATGATCTACAAAATTGAATTGAACTTCAAATTAAATAATAATTGATTTTATAAGACGATTCGGAATCGATTCAAAATTTAAGGATTTCCAGATTTTGTCTTAAAAATATAAACACAAATGTGAACGCCTGATTGCAACTTTATAAACTATTTTCAATTTTTAAATAACTTCATAATAATATATTCCTAATTAAAGGCTTTTACTAAATTTAAAATATTGTTTCAGTCTAAAATATTCCATTTTCAAGCCATTTAATTTGCAATTTTTTAATTAAGAAAAAGAACAAATACTTAGTTTTTAAAAATATTTCGCAAAATTCGGCTATTCATACCGAAATTTCTGTGCAAATAGCCCAAGGCCTAATTTAAAACAAAATATAGATTTTTACAGGCTTCAAAAGAATAACAAACATTTCCATATAATGCCTAGGATTGTTGAAAATGATTTTTATTTTGAAAAATTAATTTAAAAAGAATATTTAAAAATATTTCAAAATTCTTCGAAAGTTAATGTGGCAGAGTGTTACCCCTTTAGCGTCATTGACGTCATGTGGCATCAATTTTAGTTGTGACCCGGGGCCCACTGAAGCCCTATGTCGTCAAAACTCATGTATGATACGGGTTGTTGTTTCAATTTTTACATATTACTTTATTTTTAGGCATTTCTGGAGTTGCAGAATACGAATCCGTGGTCAAAATTTCAATATTCAAAATGGAATACGAATGCGTAAAAATCTATCGAGTTTTAGATTTTTTTAAATTCTTATTAGTCATATTGAATCAGCCATTTTTAATCTTGTAATTTTCAGCATGGAGTCGCATTCTTTAGACCAAAGACCACCAGATACGAAAATTAAGAAGAATTGATCGAGTTTACAATTTGTCAATCTTGAGATGTCACATTGATCAGCTCTTTTGAATTAAAAAATTTTGATTACAGATTCGTATTGTGTGACTTAAAAAACCTTAAAAAACAGAATAGACGAAAATCAAATTTCATTTTTATTTTGCCCCTCGAGGCACATTTTCTTGAACACAGCATGCCGCTCAAGGGATTACGGAGATTTTTTTATTTTAGGAAAAATTTGAATGATTTTAAAACATATTAGGAAGTTCTGAGAAAAATTAAAAAATTATATAAAATTAACAAAAAAACCGGTAAAACTGATTTTTCAAGGTTGTTGAAATACAAATTTTCAAGTTTTTAAGGATTTTTAATCTATCCAAAATAAAGATAATTTATCTGTCAATTTAATACGTTTTTAGTTTATAACAAAAATACAGTAATTCAGTCCTTAAAGTTTTCACCTTTAAATTGTTTAAAATTACATAATTGCGAACAAATTTTAATTTATTGATTGATTTTTTGATTTAGAGCGATACAAATTATCACTAGGATTTATATTTTTAGAACTGAATCTAAAATTTCGATCTCTGCAATTTTTAAAAGTTTTGTATTTTTAATTTGGCAGTGTAACTGCATTTATTTTAAAATTGTTTAGTTGAAAAGGATTAGTAACTTCCATTTTATACATGTAAATTATTGGGCAGTTGATTACAACATTTTTGAGTTAAAAAAAACTTTTAAACTTATATTTTAAAAGTGTGAAATTCAAGAGTTCCACTTTGAGTGCTTTAATTTGCAACTCAGTTTTTATTACTTCAAATAAAAAAAATTTTAGCTTTAGAGTTCTTCTAAGATTTCAGAAAATTTTACACAGATTAAAAATATTTTAATGATTTTAAATGAATACAACATATTTCAGAAAGACTTCACAAATATTTCAAAGATTTCATAAAAATTCACAAAGATTTTAAGTACTTCGAGAGATTTCAACGAATGCTTTCTTTAAAAAACGTTGACCTATACAAAATGAAATGGCTCATTTTTTACATCTAAAGAAAACGGTTATTTCATTATTTAATGTAAATAAGAGACCGGGAAAAACTTGACTTTTTGACCTGGAAAACCGGGAAAGACCTTGAAATTCGTTTCTAAGGATCGCTTGGCACCCTGAGATTGAGCAAACCTCGGCTGCATGTAAAACTAAATTTTCTTCAATTAATTTTCAGGTTCATAATCCTCTCACGCGCGTGATTATCAACGTAGATTGGTCCGAAGAGGAAATGTACATAGTAGTCTTAGAGTTTTTGAGGAAAATTTTCCTCAATATTGGATTCGCAGCCTCTCACCTCGGGCCAAACACGCTTGTAGTGTTTTTTGTGTTTGAAGTAAGTTTCTCAGACAAGTAGAAATAAATTTGTAATATTATAAACTAAAAAAATTCAATATCCTCAGATAGTACCTGAGCGAAAGCAACTTTACCATGAGCATACTGATTCCAAGAGAGACGAGAATCAGAGGGTAAATAAAAGCAAATCTATGATGAGAGATGTGCTAGAAAAGCGATTCGATCCACCTATTAGATTTGTGAAGAAAGATAGTGGTAGAATATGTAAAATCAATAGCCGCAGCCTCGTAGATTATTTGAAAGCCGGTCACATCGCTGCTTAAATCTACGGATTCAACAGCTGCAAAAAACGGTATATATTTTTTAGATTATTTTTAACATTTTAAAACTACCTCAAAGTCTTTGAAGTGTCGTTTACAATCCGAAAAAAATATTTGGATATAAATTTAAAGAAGTAAATCACAAATCGAGAAGTTTAATTTTCATGTTTTTTTTTATTTCTGGACGATAATACGTATTGAAATGTAATTTCCGTCCAGCTACATTTTTTTGTGATTAATCCTATTGGAGTATTATCAATATTGTTAATCGCTCATTGATCAAATTCATGATGATGATTGCCAACGAGTCTGTGATATAAAGCTTTCCAAATCGTTTCATGACATTTTTAAATAGCATAGACAACTTAAATTCTTTGGAAGAATTTTAGTACAACAAGTTTGAAGTAAATCGTCAAGAAGTTTCGCAGTTTTAACTTGAACATTGACTTTTCGTATTGTAGAAATATGCTCCATTTCATATGTTGATTTAAGTTTTAAGTCGTATTAAGCAAACTTTATAGCGTGTCAAACGAATTTCTCTGAGTAATTCAATAACATTAATTTTTGTTTGGAGTTTCTTGAGAGTAATTTTTTTATTCTAGCACACAATGTTGTTATCGAAATTGTTTTTATTTTTTTAATGCGAAAACTTGTAGTAATTTTTGGTTTTAGGATAGACTAAAAAACGATTGAAAGCTTTATTTATATTTTTAATACTCATAGCACCGTGGTTATAGTTGATAAAATGCATTAGGTTTTCCAATAAGTTAGATAGCCAGTGCCTATTACTGGGCGATGATCAAATTTATAGTTCGATGTATCGTTATCTCATTTATTGAAATACGCTTGTACATTTTTATATTGAAAGAATTACCAGAAAAAGATACTTTTGGTAAATATTAGTTCTGTAATAGTAAATTAATATCTTTCAGTATTGTACAGTTGTAATAAACAAATCAAACACACATATTTAAGCGTTGTTGACTACTTTTTTGATTCTTAAAAACTAAGTATAGTTGTTAGCAATAGTCATTTATTAGTAGATATTATTTATATATTAATTATAATTCATGGTATTAATTATAGCTTTTGAATAAAAACAGCATAGTATATATAAGTTCGAAGTTCCACAATTTTGTCCTGTTTTGATACTTTTTTAGGCAAGGCTACTTTTTTCCTACTTTTTTTAGTCAAGTGATACAAAAAATTGATCGTACTCACAAATTTCAGGTTTTTTTTTAATAACAAAAAGAAAGAAAGGCATGTCTGAGGAAACTACTTTACCTTTAAAAAATCCATCAAAATAGGACAGTCGGTGTGTTACAAAAATCTCAAAATAAAAAGGCTTAGTATTTCAGGTATTAGGAATTATGGTGACTCAAAATAAGAAAGGGATAGTAATTAAAATTTAATTGGTGTAGATTGATAAACGCTTTCAACTTGAGTGTTAGCAAAGTGTACTTTAGAAAATTCTTATTTGTATAATTTAGTTCGTGTTTATATACTTTTTTAAATGATTAGACCCCACTTAAAAAAAAAACACAATTTTAAATTTTATGAAATGACAGAATGTTATTAGGCACTTGAGCCTTTTCTACTGGTAAAAATGCATTAAAACTATAATTAAAAAGTTGTACAAATTTGAAAAGGCATTTAAGATCTCTAAAAGCAGCTACAGGTGTTAGTGGTCCAGGCACCCTATAAAATTTGGGACAAGAACTGCTATCTGAAATTTGACTTCAGATTCTTGTAATGCTAGCATAGAACAAAAGCCTGTATGTTTGTTTAATTAAAAATCTTAGGCCTTACAAATATCTAAAAAATGTACGTTAAGAGTTGTTTATTTGTTTACTTGTAAACAATAAAAACCGTTCGAAAATGCCTTTTTAAAATACGCAATTATTATAGATCAATAATTAATTAACAAGTTTAAAATTTATTAAAAATATGCCCCTTACCAACCTTGAAAAAATATGCAAAACTTTAACCCGAAATAATAAGTATTTTTCACAAAAACTCTGTTATTAAAAAATGGACTATTTTTTTGGTGGAATTTTGACAGATTTAGCCGATAGGATCTGAACAAAAAGTGAGATATTGTCCTCTAGAGGAGCTGTGCTACCAATTACACTTAGCGCACAAGCGATTTTGAATCATTAAGTTGCATAAAAATGCCTTACAAAAGATTTTAAGTTTTCTTCTCATAAGAAATAAAAGAACTACGTCCATTTTCATTTATTAAAGCTTAATTTTGTGCTAACTATATATAAGGAGTTCCACTAATTGTTATAAAATGCAAGAAGATATTCTAAATTTATTCTTTATAATCGTGTCTGATTCGCGGAAAAGTTCACAGAAAAGGATCGACGCAGAAAATGGATGTTTTAATGTGTTTCTATTATCTTCTCGCAAAAAATTATATCTAATACCATATGTTTAAAACCATTGTATTTATCTTCCCTAATTTTGCAATTTATATATTGTTTGTTGCATTTAATATAATATATGACTTATTCTTTTAAGGATTTACATCTGAAAAATAACTTTAGGGAAAAAAAGTAAAAAAAGATTCAAATATTGTCTAATAAACATATATACGTGCTAGCAGCTTCCACCACTTCGCTGCCACAGACCACGTCAATCCTTCTCCCATAATCAGTCACCATATTTAACAAAAAAATAATATTGCATTGCCTTAGAAATTAATTAAAAAATAGTACAGCCCGTATTTTGTATTGACGTAGCAGTAATTTCCCCTCCTCCACCCCCTCTTGAAGTAAAATTTTCTTTAAATATGTAGAAAAGTAGCACATATCGAATGAACTTTATCCCGATTCCATTGAGTAAAAATTGACAAAGTTATTCTATTTGTTTATGACGAAAAAACATGACATTTTTGTAGCCATTTTGATACAATTTAATAATTACAATAACCTTCATTTTGTTGAGATCCTTTCAGCCAAATCTGCAGAAATTCCGTTGAAAAATAGTCAATTTTTAAATCAAAATTTAGTTTTTATGAAATGTAATTATTATTTCGGGCCGAAGTTTCGCCACAGTTTCGCTATCTTTGAGAATTGTTTACACACACCTTGCTTCCGAAACCTTGTTTTGCAAACAAATGGGCCTTTGTTCTACATGCTAACATTTTTTTTATCTGTGATATAAAATTAATTAATCACGTTTCTTCATTTTCAAAGGTAGCTTTAAATTACTAAACGTAACTATTTCGTTGAAAATTAATTTGTTATAAATAAATTTGTTTACTGAAAATTTGACTATTCCAGTTGAAATTCTAACTATTTTGTTGGAAATTCGTTAATAAAAATTAAACTCTTTTGTTGAACATTAACTTTTTTAACTGAGAATTTAACTATTTACTCTTTACTCCAAAATTTGATTTTGTTTAGTTGAAAATTGATGTATTTTGTTTAAAGTTCAACCTTCTGTCTTAAGACCATACTACATGATAATTCATGACTCCGATTGAAAATTTATCTGTTATGTTGACAAGTTTTTCTCTTTTGGTTGATAATTCATTTTTTAACTGAAAATTTAACTAGTCCATTTTTGTTTAAAAATGTATCTTTTATTAGTTAAAAATTGAACTATTTGTTTAGGAATTTATATTTTTAATTAAAAATTCATGTAATTTATTGAAAAATCGTATTTTTTAGTAGAAAATTTATCATTTTGTTTCAAAATTCATTAATTTAGTTGAAAATTCATTTTTGGTTTAAATTTCATATCCGTTTGAATATTCATTTTTAATGAAAATTCATTATTTTGGTTTAAAATTCAACTAATTCAGTTTAAGATGCATAATTTTTTGGTTGAAAATTCATCATTTTGTTTGAAAATTTAACTATTTTGTTAAAATTATTATGATTTGGAAATCTAATGTTTTAACTATTTCGTTGAAAATTTATCGTCTTGTATTAAAAATTCAACTATTTAATTTAGAATTATTTATTTTGTTAGGAAAATGTATTTTTTAGACAATTTATTATTTTGGTTAAAATTTCAACTATTTAGTCCAAAAACTTTCTTCTTGCAAATGCAATATTTTAGTTGAAAAGTAAGGAGTTTGAAGCTTTTTAAATTGAATTTAATATAGTACCCTGATTAACACTAAATTTGTAATATCGGGAGATATAGGGAAAAATACTTATTCAATTTTATATATTAATAGTAGAATTTTTACACATTTAAATAATTACAAAGTCTAAAAAAATCATTTTTAATGATAAACTCGTTAAATTGTATGATACTCTTGAGTCGATTGTTTTAAAACATTCAAAATATATGAATGGCTCCATGCTGTGCAAAATTATACCTGGAAAAATCTTGAATTGCCTGGAAAAAAATCTGAAATTGTCAGGGAATATTTTTCCAGGGTTTAAGTGGATACCCTGATTTAAAAAATCGACGTACAAGAAAATTAAGAATTTGTTAAAACACAATTTGCTAACGCGTAAGTTAAAGACGTTCATCAATCTACACCAAATTAATTATACGTTTTTAGGGTTGATATTTTTTTGTAATTCATGAAAAACAATGGTGCATAAATTTAAAAAAAATCAGAGTATATGTCTCAAATTAATAAAGATAAATGTTTTTAAATTTAGGTTCCTGAATTAGTCTTCATTTCATCTATAATATATGATTTATAAACAAAAACAATCTTCTCAAGTTAACAATAATATGGAAAATATATCAAATAAATCTGCACAATTTTCTTTAAAAATAACATAATATTTGTAATGAGTACTCTGTAAATAATTAATAACTTTAAAAATAATGATTTTATAGAAAATCGAATTCGATAAAAATTGTGCAAATTTACAGAAGAAAACAAGCCTGGTGTTAAATTTTGTGTTATTTTTATGACAAAAATATTATTTTATGTATTTTCCACATTATTGGTCATGTGCCGAGATTTTGGTTTTTAAATCGACTTAAATTATAGAGGAAAACGAATTCATAGACTGTATTAAAAATCAGTTATCTTGACTAATTTGAGAAATATACAAATTTTTCGCATAAAAACTTAAGGCTCTGGGTAATGAAACGATAAAAAATATTGTTTATATAATAGTTTGTAGGTTCCATATGTAGTTAATTTTTTAATTCATTAACTATTTGATCGCTGAATATTAAGCTATCTATGTCAAGCATAATTTATTTTCTCCAAAAGAGGGCTGCAAAATTATTATTTAGGTTTTCATTAATTCTAAATACAATTTACTCTGTAACTACTTTTGTCGAGAAAAAGATGTTGCGTAACCAACATTTTTATTAGAATATGCTTTTCTGCAATAATTTTAATGATTTTAGGTTTCTAATAGCTGTTGGATTTTTAATTTTGAACGTTTTCTATTTAAAATAGTTTAACTAATAAAGTTTTCTATTTGAGATTGTTATTTTTTTATCAAACTAAATTTTAAAATATACATTCTGAATGGAGAAGGAAAAATATGAGAAAATTTGACAAAATGTTTCAAAGGAAGTGGAAAAGGGACTTTGGTTACATAAGAAAAATCATAGTCCTTGACAAATATAATTCCAACACAACAGTTACTTTTTAATTTTTTAATTTTATGTCATTGTAATAATCCTTTTTTGTTTCAGTTTCATATCAACATTTATTCAATGTCTGTAAGTTTCTTTTGGTTTTTTTATTAGCTAGGATAATATGTTATAGAAATCTGTAATTACAATTAGAACTGTATAAAATATTGGAATGGGTGAAGACCTTAGTTTTACTGGAAAAATTTCATTCTGATACGGTGAAAATAAAGATACTTGTATGTAATATATAATTTGGTAGATTAGGATATTTATGAAAATTGGCGATTGTTGACGCAATGTAAAACATTATTTTATTTACTTGACTACCAACGAAATTATCTGCCATGAAATTGAAAAGTTTACTTTATTTATTTGTGAAAAAAAAATTTAATTATGTTGTGAATGTTAGCGGAGATTTATAAAGGCTGTTCGTACCTTTATTTTGTATTTATGTAATATATGAAAAGACCGGTTGTTTTCGTTCTGTCTTTTATAAAGATAGTCTCTATATTGGCATATATAATAATAGAAACTGATGTAAACTAGGAGATCCATTTAAAATTCGCTACTGCATTTTTACGAATTTTCGTGTAATGAGGATGTAAAAATTCCAATATGTTTATTTGTGAAATATATTCAGGAAAATAGAAGAATATAATTAATATTCTTCTTTGATGCCCTGTTAAATAAATTTGGTACAACTTAAATTAAAAAAAGAAAAATCTTTTCCTTTTGACTAAACACTCCGCAGTCTCGAATAATTGTCGTTAATTTTAAATGAATTTAGCTTATAAAATCCAAGATATTTTTGTTGTATTAACCTTAAAACTGAAAATACTGAAATGTAATACAAAAATTTGATAAACACACCCACATTTTAGTCAGTTAAAAGGATGTGGTTTTAAATTGCATCCTTCCTTTATGATACTTCATTATTGAATAAAAAAATGTTTATTTTGTAAACAAATTCACAACTTTATTTAGGTTTTGATTGTAAAAAATCCCATGGAATATTCATTTTTTAGGTTCCAATTGATTCCAAGCAGTTACAACATCAACTTTGAGGTTATTTAAAAAAAAAACTTGATTCCCAAAAAAACGTGTCCCTGATTAAATACATTTGTTCAGCAGCAAATTCTTTGCTAATAAATTTGTTTGCCTAAAATGTAATTTTTCTACTATTTAATTCAATTTTTTCTTTAAGTAATAAAAGTAAGTTTTCAAAATCATTTTATTAAATAATAAATTTTTATTGATTATATCGATTTTCTAATTGATTATATGGATTTTCTGTATGGCCATTAATTAAGGGACATTTCAATTATTCTAGGTTCCACTATATTAATAAAAATTATATATTTTTTCAGGTTATTTATTAAACATTTATATTGTGCGAACATAAGAAAAAAGTTATTTCGAAATTCAGTATCCAGTAAGTTAACTTATTATTTAAAAATAAACCATGTTCTTCTTCGTGTAGTTTTTTTCCAGTGAGCTGTAACAAAAAATGAGAAACTTCAAAAAATTGTTCAATTAATTAATTAATAATTCAATTAATCAAATAATCCTTTTCTATGTAAGCGAAATATTTGCATGATTTTTCAATTGAAGCTGAAAAAATTGACATTCGACAAATGCAACTTTTTCAAAAAGTGTACATTTAACTCAATCCAAAAAATTTGCTCTGCGAATTTTAACATTTTAATTTTCATAATACCAAAAATCTATGGAATGAATTATAAAACCGATATAATTAATTAAAGAATTTATTTTGCAATAGAAATATTTTTTTTAGTGACTAAATAAAAATATTCGATTGCATAATAAAAAAGAAGTGTCTATTCGTATGGCCAGCCGGACGAGTTCCTGCTCCCCCAATTATTTTGTTGATAATAAAAAATACGCTGAAAGAAATGAAAAATATTGTACGAATTGATGTAATGCATATGGTTGTTATAATTTTTTCCCTAAAAGGACATTTTAAAGTATGAAATAGAGAAGTCTTTATGGAAAATTAGGGTAGGCACTTTTTAGGAATCAATTTCTTTTTTAAAATAATTTTTTTCGTTTAATAACATGAAAAATAAATATCATGTAGCAGTTGCAATCAATTGTAAACTTATTATTTGGATTTTCCGAGGCAACCTACACTTAAAAAAAAAAGTTTCAGTTGATCAGACTGAAACCGTCCCAATTTCTAAAATAGAAAAATCTTTATTTTTTATCAAATGTATTAAAAAAATTAGCAATAATTGTTGCCACAAAGAGTCTTCTGATAAAGATAATTCCAAATCATTGGTAGACGATTTCGCAAGACATCTATTTGTTAAAAAGTAGTATAGTTGTGATTTTGTCGAAAATAAAAAATTAATTATGAAGTACCATACTTGACATACATCTGTATTTGTTTTTCAAATTTACATAAACAATAAGCACTAATTTTCAGGTAATAAAGCATCGTACATATTATTTATTTTTTACAAATGTTTTATCATTTGTGTCAAAAGAGCATAAAATGCCTAAAATAAGTATTTCTTTATTAAATTTATGAACAAAGTTAAGATTCACTGTGGATTTTCCAGAAATACTAACTAAGAATGCTGGATATTAAACAAATATGAGTAGTTTTAAACAAATTTAAGGGTTTATCAGAAAATAGAAAACGACGAAAAATGGACTTGAAAATCTGTTCAATTAACTTTAATTTTAAAAAAAGTGAAGAGAAGCCTTTTTTTGCTCCACTGAGGCGCTCGAGAATTAGAGCAGTGTCAATTCAGTATTTTTAGTTGCATTTCGCTATTTGATGATCTAAAGAAAAAAACTGTTTTAAATTCTTTTACATTTTATTCTATTTATTACATTTTATTTTTTGTCGAGCTTTACATTTTCCAAGGCATAATTAAATTTCTCCAGATCGACTTCCTCAGGGAATTAGATTGATTACTAACATATCTACTTAAATACTTGGAAAACGGAGTGAGACAGCTTAAAATCTAAGATTCACAATTTCGGTGTGTTTGATCGTTGCACAAATTTTACACTCATAGAAAACGACAACACACATTGTATACTTGTGCAATTATTTACACGAAGCTGATATCAAAATAGGACATCAGATCTCACACTCATTTCCCAATTGATTTTCTTAATATAACAATACTTAAAGACCCTCCAAACAATTAAATTTGTTCCTCAATCAAATCAAATGCATGTATGACAAAAAAATCAATTAAAAAATAATCTAATTATAATAAATTTGTTTAGTTTTCGAGAATTAATTTAATGGCGTTAGGTCTAATTAGGAGCAAAGAGATCAAATTTAAAAACTTCCCCGTCAAATGATAAAAAAGCCCTCTTTTCAATTTAGGAGAATTATTTAATCCGTTTTTATTACTAACGATAACATCAGACATTGAATAATCCTTCAACAGATATTTGAACCAATATCAATCAAAAATTGATTGAATTGAGAAATCTTTGTGCAATTAAATTTTTAAGCCTTCAACTTGCAATGCTTTTCCTCACATGGAATCTAGATTTAAAATTCACCCCTAAAGTTATAAAACTATTCGTAATTTACAACAAAAGGACGTGTTCGACTCTAAAGTAAAGACGTTCATCGTTAAAATGGCGAAAAATGCTGAAAATTCCCTGACAAGGCAATCCGAAAAAAATACAAAAATTGAAATAAAAAATAAAAATATTCCATTGAAAGTTTCTTCATAATACAGAAGTACATAGTATCTTGCAGAAAAACTTAAATATGCATTAGTTATAAATTATGGTTAGGAACTGCAGCCGAAGGAGTTCCTTAAATCGTGAAAGTTTCAGTCTAGCGCCTAAATTGACCTAAATAAAAGAACTTTACAAGATTGGTAAATATTTGTGTGTATAGAATAAGTATCAGCAAAACGAATACCTCGATTAATAAATAAGTGGAATCGCTTCTTTCATTCGGAACTGAACGATTCGTCGACTATTTACAAGACTTAATCTAGAAAAACGCGTTCGATTCTCAGAGTTTTGCTGATTTTGCAAAGAGAGTGGAACCTAACATTTTTCTATGATCTTCATTAGTAGATACTTATGCTCGCTCAGTATTGATAAAATAATGCGAATTCGAAATCGCTCGAAAATTTCTAGTTCTTACACCTCTAGAAAGTCCTTGAGTAAAGTTACACGACGTTTTTCTGCAATGTCCATCTGGTTTTCCAAGTCACCACGATCTGTCGTCTCTGCTCGCTCGATTTTCCAGGATAGGTTCTCGATCTCTGCTTCCAGCTGGGCTTGTTGGTATTCAAACTACAAAATCAAATTTAATTTTCTATTTTCAAATTTAATTCCCTATTTTAATTTATCATTTTTGCGAGGGGTTAACCACACGACTTTAGAGTGTATACGAAATTTCAAGATTTTAAAATATTCCAGAAAATTTCTCAAAGATTTTAAAGATATGAATTATTTCACAAAGTACCACATGTACATGTACATGTACCTTAAGTTCGAAACGTTCAAACAAAGGAAATATTTTTTTCTACGTACGGCACTGACTCAATATATTTTTTCCGAAGGATTTGAGAACGAAAGAAAGAAAACATGTCGAATATCCAACGTTTTCCGAGATCCTTGGATCAATAAAAAATGTTGAAAATCTAGACCGTTTGTTAGGAAATCATTATTTTCACGGCAAATATTAATTTTGCAAAAGACAGAAATTAGTGGGTAGCAGACGACAGCATTTGAACGGTGAGAGTCGTTCGAAAATTTATTATTTTTTTACCCACAATTCTGACATCATAGAAAAAATCTCGAACCCAACAACGTTTTCGAAGGGGCACGTCTTGATGATGGCGACCCTACATTTTGCGAAATACGTCGCAAAATGGAGAAAAATGCAGAATAAACTGACATGTCTTATGTGTGTGTGTAAACGAAATTGTGACCACCACCACCTTCGCGCCATGCACGGTACCGGAACGAAGGTGGCAGCTAGCCTGGTGGCTGATAACAAATTCAGTTACACACACACATACACATAGGACATGTCAGTTTATTCTGCATTTTTCTCCATTTCGCGACGTATTTTGCAAAATTTAAAGTCACCATCATCAAATTCTTCTATGATGTCAGAATTGTGAGTAAAGAAATCAATTCGAGAACGCCTCTCACAGTTCAAATGCTGTCGTCTGCTACCCGCTAATTTCTGTCTCGCAAAATTAATATTTGTCGTGAAAATAATGATTTCCTCAACCTAAGGTTTGGGTTTTCAATATTTTATTGATCCAAGGATCTCGTAAAACTCCGGATGTTCGACAAGTTTTCTTTCTTTCGTTCAAAAATCAAAGTCGAGGAGTTAAACCATTTTTGAAATCTGGAGTACACCTTTCATGAAATCTCGTTGAACCCTAGAAATCGTTACAATCCTTTGAAAATCTATTATTTATTTTGAAAATTTTGTAAATGCCCGAAATTTTTTTTAATCCTTTGAATATAATGGATATCGGATACCTTAAAACCTCTTAAAACCTCTTAAAACCTCTTAAAACCTGTAAAAATCCTTGACAACTTTAAAACCCTATACAAATTCCCTATTATTGTTGCAATTCCTTAAAATCTTAAAAAGGTTGAAATATGTAAAATATTTCGAAATCTTTTAAATCCGTGAGAATCTCCCCGAATCTATTGAAATCCCTCCCAATTGTTAAAATCCATTAAAATTTTTTAAAAGTCATTAAAGTTCTTCGAAATATCTGAAACACCTTTATAATATTCGGAAATCCTTAAAACCCCCGTGAAGCTCTTAAAATCCGTTGAAATCTTTTGAAATTTCTCCTTTTAATCTTTCTAAATCTTCTTAAAATCCCCTAATAACCATCAAAGTTCGTGAAAATATTTCGAAATTCCGTAACTTAATTTGAAATCGCTTCGAATTCCTGAATTTTCCTTAAACCCCTTGAAAAACTCTAAAAAGACTTGAACTTGCTTTAAAATCCTATAAAATATCCCTTGTAATCCTTTAAAATCCGTGAAAATTCCCTCAAAATATCTTAAAACTCGTTAAAATCATTCAAATGTTTTAAGAAATTTAAAAACGTTACGAGATCCCTTGAAATATTGAAATTCATTGAAATCTTTCAAATCCTTGGAAATCTTCTCCAATATATTGAAATATCATTCAATAAATTTAAATCCGTTAAAAAATTGTAAATCCTTTAATGTTACCTGGATATACTATGGGATCTTTTGAAATCTTAAAATCCAAAGTATCCATTTCAAAGGATTTCCGAATATTATAAAGGATTTTAAGGTATTTCAAGAATTTTAATATATTGCGAAATAATTCCTTAAACCCATTATAACATTCGAAAATCCTCTGAAGTTCCGTTAAATCTTTTAAAATCTTACAAAATCCTCTAAAATCCGTGGAGACACTTTAAAATTTTTTGAAATCTCTTACAATCATTTGAATTCTTTACAAATCCTTTGAAAATACTTTGGTATTACATGAAATCCTTTAACATCCTTTGAAATCTCGTGACCTACTTTGCAATATTTATATAGCTAGGAATTTTTGTAACATTAGCCCTGAACGAATAAAGGGAGAGAAAGGCTTACGAATTCTTACAATATGAGAAGGGGTGGGTTCAGAATCTAAAAAACCATCATTACCGAATTAATGGATGTTCCCTTAGGTAAAAATATTTTTACAATAAAAATGTTTAATTAGTGCATCCTATGATCCTTTTGTAATCTATTACAAGCAAAATAAATAACGAATTTTCAGCACTGTTTCTCATTGAAAAATTTCTTTGGATGAATATTTAGATAAAATTTGTCCCTACATACATTAATTAAAGTTTATTTACAAAACATTCGTAAAAACAATTTTTTAGAAAAATTAAACGATATCTTTAAAATTATGCCTACTGTTTCTAGTCCTAGTTTTCGGCACCAGGTGGCGAAATGATATACTACCAATCCCAATATTATAAATTGCTCTTTTGTGCACAGTTTAAAAATCAGGACAAACTTGTCTTTTGGCATTTAAATTTATTCTTATAGTTTTACCTATTATTGTGAATCTAAATTTATAAGACATTAAATTCTCATATTTTTTAAACATATTTTTTACAAATTTTTCTCTATATAAAAAAGAATTCTATAAGTTTGATGCGGGCTAAACCATTTTTGTGATCAAGAGAACTTTTGTCACCATAAATATGAATTCTTTATTTTTCTCGACAATGGTGCTTTTTGTACAACTTTAAAAATCGTGGCAACTATTTTTTAAACATTTTTTTCGTATTTGTTGTTTACAAGAAAAATGCAAAAATTCGATTTTATGAAAAAAAACTCTCCTGGCCACACAAAATCTGTTAAGTCCACATAAAACTCACAAGATATTTTCCTTATAATAGTACAATTTTAACAAAAAAATTTTAAAAATATATTGTCTGCCAGAATGTGGAAAGAAATCTTAAATATCCTAATTAAGCCAAAAGTTACATAACTTTTGAAAAGACTGAGTTTTTTTAAACAAAGCAAAACATTCAAATACACATAACTTCGTAAACAATTTTTTGCACAAATCGCAAAAATACGTATCGTCTACTATCCCTTTTAAAAAGAACATATTTTTCCCCCCGAGAGTTTCTGCAGCTTCAAGTGTAGAACGTGCCTGATTTGAAATGGATTCGGTCTAAGTTATATTTATAATTTCTGATTCTCACCAATTCTTTCCGAGGACCTGCCTCCATATAGTAAGCGTAGGGATATGTGTACTGAAGAGTGTAACGGCAACGTGCGAGGAGAGAAGCCGCTTCGTATAAATGTTGCCAATCTATCCAAGTTCCACTCGCAGTCATTACTTTCTTATTGATCCTGGTTTTAATAGTCTCTAAGGTCTGTTGTTCCAGCTTTAAGGACTTGCTGTGATTCTCATACTGTAAAAGAATCAATATTTTTCAAGAACTAGCTCTCAAACTCTCCTAATTAAAAACTAAAGAGGAAACAAATGTTGGAATAAGTTTATTAATCGCACCCTTTCGTAATAATGAAGATACTTTTTTAGGGCTTCTCTTGCTTGCGCATGAACGCTTTCATGGGCGATGTTTGGGTTTTCCTTATACCGTGAACACTCGTAATATTCACTCCCATGTGCTTTCCAATCTCCAAGGCACATCCAGCAAAATTCGTGTTTACAAGTGTAACATTGCATGTGATTGCAGCCACCATTCTTTTCGATGCAAATGTGGCATTTCGGACACTGCATTGTATTAAAAGACATTAGAGGCGTTGAAAATATACAGGAAAATATTGAAAATTGTATTTTCAATTTATCCTTTACTCACGTCTTTGGTATGAGCACTGATGTAATTTGCTGTTTCGGAATCATCAGCACACTTCGTCAACCACTTCCGAATAGTCCCGCAATCAGTCGGTGCGTGATAGTCCATTCCACATCGGAAGCTGAAATATTACATTGAAAATAAAGCACAAAGTTGTATGTATTTATTCTAGAATCCTACACCATAAATTTCAAAGTTTATAAACATGTTTGCTTCACTAAATTTGTTGTTATTTTGAAAGAAAAACGTACCAAAAAATGCTCTTACAAGAAGAACACTTTACTCGTTTCGCTCGATGTTCCTTGGATTTCATAACAATTTGACAATTCGGACCGGGACAGAATCTTAAATATGGATGCGACTTAACGTAATCTCGAAAAGCAAACTGTTGGTATCGTTCCCGCATGCTGGGTTTAGTCAAAAGCGTAAGGACAAAGTCTTCCGGAACTAAAACTTCGCATTCCTGTGCCATACAACTTATTCCTGTAAATAAATTATTTCCTCATTAATTCCCTAGGACTTTTGACTTTTCAAGGTCTTAATAATTATTTTAGTACTTAACGGCGAATTTTAACTTTACTTATGGACAAGAATTTATTTTTTACTAATAAAAATAATATCATTATAATTACAGGCTTTTTAATAATATTATAGTAATATTAATTATATTTGTTCAGAACTCAATAATTATGAGAATACCTTCAAATTTACATTACTTAATAATTGTGCGAGAAATTAGTAAATTACTCTGTAATCAATAGAATGTATTGAAATGTAATTGAATTTGTTTTAAATGTAGACACGGAAGTCATGGAATTTTGAAATCGGACATCCGCAGCAACCCTATTACTATGCCACGGATCACAGTCTATTTCCCCAATTTTTCTATAAATCCCCTATAATCCCTAATTAAAGAATTTCTATTGATTTTTGATTTTTTATAATTAGCTTAAAGAGAGTACGATCCAAGGAAACAAAAACAAAGGCAAATTGTCGACGATTTTTTATTTTTTGCGAATTAAGAAACATTTATGCTTTTTAAATATACTTGCGTGGTTAAATTAAAACTTTCGAATTGTCTAATGAATTAATACAAATTTTATACATGTTTTATGATAGTCCTTTTTTCTCGAAATTAGTGATTAAAAAAAATTAGTATAAAATCAAAAAGTTTCGAAAAAGGTTTGAAATTTAAAAAAATTGGCAGTATTAGTTTTTTCACCGGATGTTAAGCATTTTTCAACCAAAATCATCAAGATTTTCAATTTTAAACATTTGTAGGTTATGTTAGAATTTTTTAAAATCTTTATTTAATAAAAAATATTAAATTTGAAAGATTTATAATTTTTGAACAATTTTTCGTTACGTTTAGCGTTTAAAATCAAAAATGATATTTTCAAACAAAAATCGTTGTAGTTTTCACAAAAATTGTTAATTTAAAACAAATATCATTAGATTTCAATCTAATGATTTCTGTTGAAAATAATACAATTTATAAGCATGAATAATTTCTGATTTTGACGGTGTTTCTTGTCGGAAATTGGAATTTTTAATAAAAAATCATTAGATTTCAAAGGAAATGCAGATGGATTGAAGAATTTCAGGTTACGTTGTTTTACATTGGAAATGGGCAGTTTTAAACAAAAATCATTATAATTTGAACAAGATATAGAACCTTTAAACAATTTTAAATATATTAAGGTATCTTTATTTTTTAAAAATTATGTTAAAAAAATTCCAAAGAAGAATCATCATAATGTTTTAACAATTTTAGGTTATGTTGGCGTTTTTACACCGGAAATTAGTATTTTTAGTAAAAAGTGACTAAATTTCAAAGATTAAAAATTTGCGTACAATTTTAGGTTACTCTAGTCGCTTTTACAAGAAATACTAGTATAAATTTAAAATAATATTTACAATGTTGGAATAATTAAAGGTTATGTTAACGTTTTTCACAAGGAAATTGGTTATTTTTTTTTTAATATTAAATTTCAAATAAAGTAACACGTTTTAACAATTATTAGTTATGTTATGTTGACTTTTATCGTCGAAAATTGGTACTTTTAATTTAAAAAATCATTCAATTTTTCCGACTATCGTTCAGACATTAAATTAAAACATTTTGTGCACTTTTGATTTTTGGTTTTCTTGGCGTCTTATAAAGGAAATTGGCAATTTTAATAAGAAACGGTTATGTTTTAAATAGGGTGACATATTTTTGAACAATTTCACGCTATGCGCCCCTTCTTAGACTTTTTTTTTACAATTTGGGTTCGTGTTACGTTAGGGTTTTTGCCTAAAATTGCTACTGTTAATAAAAAATCAGCAGATTTGAAAAATTATTAGGACGATAAAATATAATGATTTTAAACTAAAATCATTTAACTTTAAAAATTAAATTTACGAATTCTAATCAATTTTAGGTTCGGTTTTTGTTTTTCGCCGGGAATAAGTACTTTTTAACAAAAATGCAATTGTTTGATTGTCTGTACAAAAATATTATACGTTAATTCTGAAAATAAAATATTAATTTTCATTAATCATCAGAGATATTTAGCCTGCTTGTCTTTTATCTTATTTTACATAATACTACGAAATATAAAAATCATGTAACAATTAATATTAATTCTATATTTTAAATAAAAAATTGCATCAGATTGCATCTGTTATTTGCCAAAGCGCCCCTCTCTAGAGACTGGTCGCACCTGATTGGCCTATCAAGTCCTATCAAGCCCTGAAGAAGTAAAGTGCAATATTTACGAAACTTTGGCAAGATTCGTAGTATTGCAAACGATTGAAACCCGAAACACCTCCTTTTTATTATAATTAATCATCGTGAAAGCATTAAACCAATCTTACTAAAGTGTTAGATTTATTAATTTTTGCTCATTACGTCCGTATTTTTAAAAGAAAAAAATCCCCCTTTTTCGAAGAAGGATTCTTCTATTTTCCCTGCAAATAAACTTCGGAACCACTGTGATCTCGGCTATACAAACTTTTTACGAATTCATAATCGAATTTCTGAAATTTCTTATCATATTTTTAATTGCCCTACCAGTGGAGATCCCTTGAGTGATTTGCACCTCAAAGTGCATACACCAGCAGTCTTTGCAGAAGGAGTGGCCGCAAGTGAGAACAGCGAACCTATCTGGGGGGAAAACAGATACACAGACAGTGCAAAGTCCTCCTCTTTGAATTTTGAGGGCAGATGATGGATCTGATGGATGGAGTGGTTTAATTTTTGAACTGACAAGAAGTCCCGAAGCATTGGTGCGATACTTGGTGATAATGTCTTGCAAGGCCCAGTCGTGTGCGTGGAGAAGAACTTTGGCCAAGGACGGTGTGATGTGAAGACTGTTGCTTAAAACTTCGACATTTTCGTTTAGTAATCTGTCGACCTCTTCAACTCGAAGGCAGTCGTGAATAGCGTATTCGGGGTCTTTTCGGCCCTGATCCGGATCGACGTCAGCGTCAGCTTCGCTACCCCAGGGCTGAAGATTATAATAGTCCTCGTAACCGGTGTCTCCGCAATCAGAGTCGGAGTAATCCATTTCACTATCGTATTCTTCCTCCGTCATCTATCAGAAGAAAACAGTTTTTCTCAATATTGTCAGGTTGCGAAACAAACTTTAAAAAAAGATTTTAAATTCCTATTGTGGTATCTTTTAGATAAATTATCATGAGTTTCACGCTTTGCCCTGATTACTTTATTATTTTCCCTCGCCATCTGGTGTATAGCAATTTAATGGAAATAAGTAAATACTAAGCCTGGTATTTTGTGACTAAATGTATAAACTGCAGTGTGACAAGTTCTGAAAACAAATATTTGTATCCAATGGCCTTTATAACTATTTCAACGTCCGCAAATATATTTATTTCGAATAAAGAAATATAAAATATGTTTTATTTTGTAGTATACATATCGTGTATTGCCAGGGTGGCTACTATTTTTGAAATTTTCGACTCCCAACTTTCTCCCGGTAAATATTTGTGATTTCTTCTGGTTTGGAAAAAAGCTCTCTTTGCGAAACCTAGTTTTTCGAATATTTTATCTATTGGGAAAGTCGACAAACATCAGCGAACCTTTTTGTAAGAAATCGATTGACTTTGAATCATATAATAAGTAGGATAAGGAAATTTTCGTGTCATAAAGAAAAATAAAGAGATGCGTACTATACACTCGATACACACCAGCAGTAAAAGTACGTGCGCAAATAACCCGTTCATGTCACTGGATTTTTATTTCCTAACATGAAAATATGCAAATTTAACAATCCATTATAAAACCAATTTTTTAATTTACGGTTTTAAATATTTTTGAAACAATAATTAATAATTTTGAATTGCAATTCTAAATCGAAGCGCTAAAAATTAAACAATTTGAATTTGAACTAGAGAATAACGAAACTAGTATGATTTTAGATTAAAATTTCGAAAATAAGACTATGTCAAAACGTTTAAAATTGAATATTTTAAGATTCGAATATTGGAAATTGGGACATTTGAAATTCAGAGGAATTGAAAATGTATTCTTTAAAATTAAAAGCGTTCAAAATTAAATTGGATTGAAAATTTTTGAATTTGAATAACTTTATATTTAAAGCGATTAATATTTGAGAATTAATTAATAAACACAAAATTGAATCTTTCAAAGTCAAGGCTTCTGAGAATCTAGAATTTTAAATTGGTATTACATCATAAAATTATAATTTAACATTAAAGCTGATTAAACAAATGTTTAGAAACGAAAAAAGGAATTGCATTATTCTAAAAACAACGGAACGTTAAAACTTAAACAATTGCGGACTTTATGTAAAACAGAAAAAAATTTAATTACAAAAAATATTAAAACTTATTTATGATTTCAATTTTTTTAAATAATCTTTTAAAGTTTAAATTATTTGAAGCAAATTTAAATCGATTAATAATTAATGGTTTTTAAATTTATAATTATATTTTTCAAAGTTTAAACAATTCAATTTTAATTGCAAAATTGAAACCGATGAAAGGGAAAAATTACAAATGTAGCGTTCGGCATGAATATTCAGAACACTAAAATTGTAACCATTTAAAATTACTTTTTGAATTAAATTTTTTTAAATTTTAAATGATTTAACTGTTTAAATCTTCAACTAAATATCGTAACATTTTTAGATATTACATTAAAAATTAAAATATAGAATAAAAAACAATATTGCTATTATATGATTTCATTTTTTTAAACTGTAAGCTTTTTAGTTTGAAATTGGTTTATATTTACAGCTAAATTTATTAAATTCGAAACTCAATTTCAAGGTTTTTAATGTGAAATTTTGAAAAACTTTAGTTTCAAGGCCTCAAAGATTAAACTGCTTTAGAATTGCACATTCAAAACATTAATTTTAAATTAAAATTGTAGAAGTCAGTCATTTTCACAGATCAAAATCACAGAATTTTAAAATTGACAGAATTACAAAAGGCCGTTGCAAGTTTCTCCCGGAGAAATTTTTATTTTAATACTTTTTACATGAAACATCCCGCAAGGTATTACCGTCCATAAGTTTGAGTTTAAATTGCGGACTTGCAATTTCACGTACAACGTATATTAAAACTAGACATTTTTTCAATTTTTGGTCAGGTATACAAATTAATCAGAATACTTGCAGTCCAAAAAAGATTTAAAGTTAATACCTTTAATTGTTTTTATCAATCTGACACATGTATTTTCTGGATTTAAAAATATATGACGGTACACAACGTGTTCCGAACTATAGGGACGCCCCAGGTTTAATTTTAAAAACCGAAATTTTCAGTCGATATTTTGCAACTTTTTAATTGACATTTCTTCACATTTAAATTTTTCGAGGCTTATAAAAGATTTAACACTAAGTTTAATCAACAAAAATGTTAAAAACTATTACAAAAATGATAAAATCCTGTAAAATTACATGAAATTTGGTAGTTCCTGAAATCTTGGAAAATGTATTAAATACCTGGAAAGCGTTTAAAAATCCTTTAAAATCATGTAAATCCCTTGGACTATTTCTAAATTCTATACAGTCGTATACATTTTTTTCAAATCCCTTAAAATCATTAAAACGCTTTAAATTATTGAAAAAAAAATCCCTGGCATATTGGAACATTCCCTGCAGTATAAAATTCGTTGAAAGCTTTTGAAATCCCTTCAAATATTTTAGAGTTCTTGAAAAGCTTTAGAGTAAATGAAAAATGTCCTTTAATCTGTAAAATTCTTTGAAATCCATTCAATTAATTGAATTTAAAATATTTCAAAATGTTTGAAATCATACGAAATACCTTAAATCTTGTGAATAATTTTTTTAGACGTACATTCAGAGCTTCTACAATCACATAAAATCATGAAATCCTCGGTCATTTTATTTTTTAAACATTTTTAAACCTTACAGGTACTGCAAAATCGTTCCATATCTTCAAAAATGTTAAGAAATTCTTTACAATGGCATGCAACATTTTAGAAATCCCGTAAGATCATTAAAATCCTTGGAAATCCCTTAAAATTGATTACATTCCTTGAAAATGCATTGGGACTTTTTTAAATACCCTAAAATATTTTATATCCTTTCGAAACTTTTGAAATCCCTTGAAACTTTCCAGTAAAGTATTGAAATCAAATGAAAATTCTTCGGTATATTTTAAGATAACCTACAATATTTTAAATCTTTATAACCTTATAAAATCCCTTGCAATTTATCAAAGCTCTATACAACTTTTTGGAGTTTAAAAAAAAAACCTACAAAATTTTGAACCATTTAAAATATCTTGAAAATTTGTAAAGCTTCTTGAAAATTCTATGGGATTTTTGAAAATATCCTCAAACCTTCCATATCCTTTTGAATCGCTTCAAATTATTAAAATCTACTGGTAGTAAAATGTATGAAATAAGTAATCATGAGGTTTCTATCAAAGTTTAAAATATATAATCATTTGATTTGATATAATCTTCGAATTTTTCAAACTTTTTTTCTAACTCTGTAAAATATTTATTAGATTTTATTTTATTAAAATTTTAAGAAAACATTGATATTTGCACTATTTTTACAATATATTCTTTAAAAATTGACGAATGCCTTCATCTTGGCTAATTTTATATAGAATTCTTATAAAAAAGTAGATTTTTCAATGAAAGAATAAAAGTTTAAAATTCTCTAAAGTATTCAAAATCCTTTGAAATATGTTGAAATTTTTTAAAGCTCCTAAAAATAACTCGGAATTTTTTTAATATTCTGAAATATGTAAAAAAAAAACTTTAAAAATGCCTTGGTGGAATCTTTTTAAAAAAAAACCTTAAATATTTCAAAAAAATACAAGCAAATTGAGAAGTAGGTATATAGACCTGATACTTTCATTAACAAAAAAATAACGGTAGTAACTTTATCCTTAAAACATGAATTGAGAAAAAAGTGACTCTGCGGGAGCCCTGAATATTCTTGACATTCTTGACAGTTATTTTAAGTGCTTCTTACAGAAATTTCTTCACTTTTGCATTTTTTCCAAAACCCCTGACTTTTTACTGACCTGCGGTCACCCTGTTCTATAAATAAGCGATATTTACAGCTGTTTCCACAAGTTGATATTTGACAATAACATTCCAGTCCTACAACCTAAGCAGAATTAGTTACAAATGTAGCTCAGAAATAAATTTTTAAAAAAATTTTCATCAAATTTGTGTATTATTAGAAATAAAACTATAAATGTTGCTTCTGCACTTTTTAGAGCTGTGTAAATACTGTCAATACCAAACCCACCAAACCACTTGACAAAGTCGCCATAACCTTAAATTTCGCTCCTGATCTTACTCTGAGAAAAAGTGAAATAATATATAAAGACGAATTGAGAATTTTCTCACAACATAATTTCAATCCTTTCTCCTTGAAATAACATAACGATCGCACTTAGTGACGGGAATTAAGCATACGCTTGGAAGAAAGAAATCTGACTTTTTTTTTTCTCCCGAGAAAGTAATCCCAGCCCTTCTCGAACTACCAAAAATCAGATGCAGATCAAAATTGAAAGTTTCTAATGTCCGCAAAAAAATAAATTTCTTCGATTTCTGGAAAAAAAAGGTTCAAAAAGCTAAAGTTTTGTTATTTATTGGAGTATGTATGCCTCTTCTTCACTGCGTCACACGCATTGAAATAACGTTTTGTAAACAAATTTGGAAACTCCTGGGTATTTTATCACAATTTTTTTCTTTTCACTTAGCGTGAAGAGGTTTTTACCCACCTTAGCAAGTTTAATTACGTATCAGGAGAAATTCATCGATGTTCAATTTCACGAACAAAACAAATCCTGAAAGAAGACTGAAACACCTCGTGCAGTGAACGGCGTGAGCACACAACTAAATAGTTTGTATACGTGTGTTGCTTATCAGGGGCGTGGCTAGCTTAAGAAACACTTTTGCAAAACATTTATTTTTAAAAGAAAAAATAATATGAAATAAAAGTCCAGCTGATCCGGAAAACTTTCGTATTTTTCATATCTTCAACAATTGATTAGAGTTAAAGCATTTAATTAGTTGCAAATATTAAAAATTGTTGTGTGCAATTTTTATTTATTTAATTTTTCAAAGATTTGTTAATTACAATGTACATGTTGTTTTGGATATTAATAAAATCTTTTTAATATATGTATTTAAATGCAAAAAAAGTTCAATTTTTAATCTTGGAAATTATAAATTTGATTAGAAATTTCCGACAAATTTTATATTTAAAACATTCCAAATAATCGTTATTAAATTCCAAAATTTTAATCTGCTTTATTATACATACATTGTCTTGTAATTTATATTTTAAATTCCAATACGATCCTTTACAAATATGTGCGCCCCTAGTTATTCCGTCGCTGTAACCCCATGATATAATTATCTGAAATTATCTTTAGATTATCTGAAGGTTAAAGGACAGTTAAAAGAGTATCTTTTTGATGCATTTAAAAACGTATGATGGTCCCGTCCCGTACGCCCGACAGGTGATTTAATTTGTGTGCAGTGATCAGGGCCTTTTAATAATAATGTTTTACATTATATTAATAATTAAAATTAAATAATTATTAGAATAGAATTCATTTCAATTCGTCTTTCAAAAACAAATTTAAGGAAAACGAAAGAACAAATTTTAGGTTTTTGAAAGTGTTCTTTATATGTTTTATTTCCTTCAGATTATCAAAATTCAGATAACTCTCAACCTCGAAGGTGATTGGGACAATAATACCAGATTAATCTACTCCAATAGAATTGTAGAGTCTAACCAAGTCGAACGGAAAGAATGTAGCGGAATAACCTAACCTAACATTTTTAAACATTTCTAAAATACGAAAATGTCGAATTCGAAAGATTTTTTTCTGTCAGTGACGGAAAGAATTTTTAGTAATTGGACTGCATTGAAGGTAAAATATATTAAAAAATTAATAAAGACTTTTTAGATTGTAAAATATATTTTTTATAGTCTGAAATCTTAAGAGTTTGTGCTTTGTCTTGTTGAGGTTATGGCAACTCGGCATGTTTTTAAATAAATATAATATATTAGCTATTATAACAATTGATTACAATAAAAATTAAGACATATTTCGCGAATCTTGAATACAATTTTTATTTTTTAGATTGCTGTAGAACATGGCATGGGATCGAAAGAAAAAGCTCAAGCTTTTTGCCCTTATGTGACAGAACTTATTTACATGAACGGTAAGCTGGATTTTCATACAAGTGTTTCTTTATTGTTCCTAATATTTCGACTGCTTTATAAAATATCGAATCAAGCTCAGTTTTTTTTACTTTTTAAACATTTTCACCTTCCCGGTTTTCCTGCTTAAATGTGAAGTAAAATTATAAATTTGTTTCTTTGAAAAGTCTCGTTTATCTTTTTTGGAACTGCATTTCGTTTGGTTAAAAATTCCACGATACGCTAGCAAATTTCATAATTTTGTTAAAAATACAACAAGTTGGTTAAAAAGTCAACTTTTTGGTTGCATTTTTTTTTTTGAAAATTGATGTATTTGGTTGATAACTCGTATTTTTTTGGTAGAAAATTATTTTTATGGGTCAAAAAATTATATTTTTTGTTGAAAATTCAATTACTACATATTTAATTCCAAATTCACATTTTTTTCGTTAAAAAATCCACTACTTGGTTGAAAGTTGAACGAAAAATAGTTTCATTTATTATTAAAAATGAATTTTTTAACTGAAAATTTAACTTTTATACTTTTGGTTAAATATTTAACTTTTTTAGTTAACAATGAAAGTATTTAGTGGAAAATTTATTTTTTTATATGAAAATTCATGCATTTTGTTGATTATTAGCCTTTTTTGGTAGAAAATAATCTTCTTAGTTGGAGAATAAACTTTTTAATTGAAAATTCTACTATTACATGTCTCGTTGAGTATTCATATTTTTTGACTGAGAAATTCATTACTTAGTTGAAATTTTAACAAAAATTAGTTTCATTTTTGGTTAAAAAGTAACTTCCTGACTGAAAATTGAACGATTACAGTTTTGGTGCAATATATATTCATTTTTTGTTAAAAATTCAACTATTTGGTTGAAATATTCTGTTTTTTTTTTAATTCATGAATTTTGTTGAATATTCGTATTTTTTGGTAGAAAATTAATCTTCTTGGTTAAAAAATTAATTTTTTCTTTGAAAATTCAAGTAAAACGTGTTTCATTGAGAATTGATATTTTTTGGTTGCAGCATTCACTTTTTGGTTGAAAGTTGAAAGATAGTTAGTTTCATTTTTTGTTAAAAATTTAACGATTCCATCAACGGTGGAAAATTTTTCTTTATTTAGTTCAAAATTCAACTGTTTAATTTATAATTGTTTTTTTTTCAGTGAGTAATTATTCTTTTGGTTCAAAAATCCACTTCTTGGTCGAAAGTTAAACAACTGTGTACAAAATTAATCTTTTTTTTTTTAAGATTCATGTTTTTAGTTTAAAAGACAAGTATGTAGTTGTAAATTAACTTTTTACTTGAAAATTCAACTTCGTTGAAATAATCCGTAACAAATTTTTGTTTCATTTTTTTGACATTTCTCCTTTTTTAGGTAGAAAATAATTCTTCTTGGTTAAAAAATCAACTTTTTAGTTGAAAATTAACTATTAAATGTTTCGTTGAGATGTCAAATTTTTTAAAATGGAAAATCCAACATCTGGTTGAAAGCGCGACAGTTAGTAAAGAAACTAATTTTGTTATTGATTGAAGATTCAGCATTTTACATTAAGATTAAACTAATAGGTTGTAAACGAACTTTTCTGTTCCAAAATAATATTTTCGCGTTGAAATTCAGCTGTGTTATAGAAAATACGTCTTTTTGAATAGATAATTAATATTGGTGATGCAAATTTACCTTTTTAGTTGAGGATTTAACCATTTGGATTAAAATTCGTTTTTTATGGATATACATTGGTTCATAATTTTGTTTTTTAAACTCAGATATTCATCTATTTCGGTAAGGATTCAAATATTTTGATAACAGTTCGTCTATTTTCGTCGAATTCAATTTTTTGTTCATTCGTGTTTTTTTTTGTGTTGAAAAGTAATTTTTTGAACTGAAAAATTAACTGTTCCATTTTTGTTTGAAAACTTATATTTTTTATTTGAAACTTTAACTATTTGGTTGGAAATTAATAAAATTTTGTTAAAAGTTTGTCTTGTAGAAAATAATCTTCTTTGTTGAAAATTCATCTTTGTAGGTTCAAAAATTCTATTTGGTAAAAAATTCAACTATTTGATTAAAGTCGTGTTTCTGGTCGAAAATGTACCGATTTGGTTGAAACTTCATATTTTATGGTAGAAAAGTTATCTTCCTTCGTTGAAAATTAACTTTTTTGTTGAATATTCATAATTTTTTGTTAAAAATCTTTGTTTGTTGAGAATTAAACTATTTGGTTGAAAATGCAATATAATTCGACTTAAAATCTTTAGAATTAAAAGCGTTTCATATTTAATTCAATATGATAAGTACACACATTTTATTTAAAAGAGTTTATTGTCCTATTTTCGTTAAAAATTACAAAACTATAATAGAAACGTAAAAAAAACTTTACTTTATAAGGATGAGGG
>JAAAKG020089724.1:0-14402 GCA_010014905.2 Druon quercuslanigerum | reverse complement strand
GTTTTAAACCATAAATTGAGGAAATGAACGGAGAAAAAGGCCAAAAATTCCAAAAAAATATAACAACCTGTACATGGCGAGCCCAGCAAAGGTAGCCTAAAATTGGTAATGTAGTTTATGGACTGCTCCGTTAAGAAGACAACTGAAACCTGATTCTTTATACAGTCTCACTGAACTTGAATCTTGATTCTATATTTTATGAAGCCGTCGATTATACAATTTGATTTCAAACTCTGGATCTTCAACTACGTTATTCAAACTTTGATCTGAGTTAAAAATTAAATTTTGTATTTAAAAGGTTTTAAAAAAGAAAACGATAAATAAATTGAACAATAACCTAAAATAAATAAAGTATTATTTATTTCGCATCTCTCGGCACATAAACTTAAAAAAGAGTTTAATTGACTTTTAATTATATTCGATTGTACCTCCATTGACGAAAATAATTATGTCCAGATGAATTAATTCCTGCTGAAATCGCAGCAGAATTAGAAGACTACATGGATTTAGAATTCGACACAGAACTCGAAGACGCAAGTTCTACTCAAGTTGCTGAGGAATTGTTGCGATTTTATCGTTATTGTGCAGCTGGAGACGAAACCACTGCTCTCGCCGAACTTGAAAAGTTGCCTCCTCTTCAGCCATGGATCGCCACACACGTTTACACAAAGTCTGTTCCTTCTCAGTCTTGCCCACAAGAAAATGATTCGTCATCAGAAGACGGAGAAGCATCCAAAAATCAAATGGAAGTTGTTGACCAAGATTGGACTACTGTAAGAACAACAAAGCGGAAAAAATGAAACCGGCAAGTTTTAAAGATTTAAAAACGCCAAGATAATTTGTAATTTTTATTATACATATATATTTTATGTAAATACTACGATCTGTACTCTTTAGCTCTATTATTAATAACCAACCCCCTACTTATTCTGATATTAGTTTATTAAATTTTTCCAACGATATTTTAATAATTCTATACACATTTTTAATTTAATCTGAATTCTAGGATTCAATTTTTAAACTTTTGACGTTCTTTACTTTTTTTATTTATCTAGTTTACATGTAATTAATATTCACAAAGGTTCTGGTGATTGAGCACTTCTTCACATTGTAAAATATCTTTTAGCAAGTATCGAAATTTAGTTTTATTTAATGATTAGTGAAGAAAACTAATTAAAAGTGTGTCATATGTCAGTGGGTCATTGTGGTCATTGTGCTGAGTTGGAACTCAATTTTTTCAAAGTTTGACAGAAGTCCGTTATAATGTAGACGAATGATGTCCTGTAGCTTCTTTTCCTCGAATTGTTTATTTCAGGTCCCGCATCGAAGGTCATTCACCCAATGCAATTAAAGTAGGGTTCGTGTAAACTGTAAACTCACTATGTACGATGTAAGGCACTTCCGGCGTCTATTACATGCCAAACCATTTCTCATTAAGGAAACAAAATAGAAGAGTGTTTAGTGTTGAGTCACTTTAACGATCAATGATAAAATCTTGGCACTTTTTCAATATTTTAAATCTACTGTTTTGCTTTAAACGGCACATGTTTTATAATTGATTAATTTTGGGAAGAAACCTTTTCGTATAAGAAACCTCGGCCTCAACACACTCCTTGACTCCTTTTGACACTTTCTTTTTAGCGATAACACTGTTTTGCTACTTTTTCGATAGAAACTACACTACACACTATTTTCTTCCAATGGTCTGCTAATTTCACTATTTCTTTACTTTTGCTTAAAAAAAGTTTCGGAATTTCTTTGATAATTGGTTAAAAAAAGGTCTCAACGGTTGATTAGGGCCGTCAAAAATTTTGAATTTCAAGCCAGAAAGATGAGGTTTTAACAAAACAGCTGAATTTTAACCAAATAGCTCAAGTTCAACCAAAAATATGAATTCTCAACAAAGTAAATATACTGATTTTCATATAATATTTCAAATAAAAAATAGTTGAATATATACAAAAAAGTCGGATTTTCAACAAAATACTTGAATCCTAAACTAAAGCAGATTAATGTTCAACCCTAGTTGCACTTTTAACCGAAAATACATGAAATACAATACATGAATTTTAAACCAAATAGTTGAATTTTAAACTAAAAATAGCAATTTTAAACAAAAATGAAATAGTTACATTTACAGTTAAAAAAAATTAATTTTCAATCAATAGGCGACGAATTTTCTACAATACTGTTGCATTTTCAAACCAAAGTGACGAATTCTGTAAAAAGCAGTTGCATTTTCAACCTGGAAATACTAATTTCCAAAAAAATGTAATAATTGATATTCCAACCAAAAAATATTTTAATCTTGATAAAAAACAGTTGAATATAATAAAGTAGAAAATGAATTTTTAACAAAATACTTGAATCCTCAACTAAAACAGATTATTTTTCAACCCTACAGTTGCTTTTTTAACCCTAAGAATGATAATTTTTTTGACCAAAATAGACGAATTGTTAATCATATATATTTTCTACTTATTAGTTAAATTTTAAACCAAGGGATTTAATTTTCTTTAAGAAAGATGATTTTTTAAAGAAAATACGCAAATTTTCAACTAAGAGGATTAATTTTCTTCCAAAAAATAGGAATAACAAAATTTTAACCAAATAGTTGAATTTTCTATAAAAAAGGACGAATTTTGAAGAAATTGCATACATTTTCAACTAAATATTTTTAAAATGAATGTGATTTAACCTATATTTTATTTGATTAATTTATATTTTATATTTTTTTCGTTTATATCAATTAGTAACAAAAAATTGTGTGAATATTTTTTTATATAGAAGAATTAATTTATAATAAAAAAAAGAATCTTCTACCATAAAGTTTAACTTTGTACGAAATAGTTGAATCTGATAACTAATTGTGAAATTTTCAAGTCAAAAAGACGATTTTCATATAAAAGAGTCGAATTTTATACCAATGAATATGAAATTTCATTCAGTTGAATTTTCAAGAAAATATTTCAATTTTCGGTTAAAAAAATTTTAACACAAAAGATAACGAATTTTCAACTAAAATGATGTGTCTTCAACCAAGAAAATTAACTTTTGAGAACGTACTTCAACTTTAAACTATGGTGTTGAATTTTGAGTTTGAAAAAAAATAATTTTCAATGAAAAATGTAATAATTGATATTTTAGTTAAAAACATTTTAATAAAAAATAAAAAACAGATGCATATAACCAACAAAGACGAGTTTTCAACAAAACAGCCGGACCCGTAACCGAAACAGATTCTAGTTTTCAATCAAAGGTTTGCATTTTTAACCAATAATATATTTATTTCCATCAAAAACTACTAATTAAAAAAAAACATCAATTTTCAAACAAATAGTTATTTTTTCATTCAAATCGTTTAATTTTTAAGCCAAAAACACGAATTTTCTAAGAAACAGTTGAGTTTTCAACCCGAAAATTTGAATTTTCACCCAAAAAAGTTCAGTTTTTACCAAAATGAATTAATTTTTAACCAAGCAGTTGCTTGTTGTAACTGAAAAAGCTGAAATGTCTACAGAAAGAAATACATTTTCAAACTGTAAAGATGAATGTTCGACAAAATATTAGTTAAAGTCTCAAAACAAACAATTTTCAGTCAAGAAAGGAGAAAAATTTGAATAAAATTGTTTGATTATCAAGCCAAAAAGACAAATTTTCAGCAAAACAGTTGCATTTTCATGCAGCAAATATGATTTAACAAAATTGTTGAATTTTTAGCAAAATAATTCAATTTTGAACCAAAGAATACCATTTTTTAAAACAAATAATTTCTTAGCGAAAAATATAATATAAGACTTTTCGAACAAAAAAATTGAACTTTTAACCATAAACAGTTGGAGAAAAATGAGAAAGCCCGTGAAGCCGGCGATAAATTAATAGGAATCTTCATAATTTATAGACTAAAGAATAACATTTTAAATAAACATTAACGTTTTTTTTAAATATTTGAACAATTTTATGACACTATTTTGACACTTTTAAAAAAATGTATGACTTTGTTTAAATTTTTTAAGATCCCTTACGTGAGTTAGAGGCTTGGGCTTAAATAAAAAGATTTTTTAAGTGCAAATTAAAGTTCCATAATGAATTTATGCTGTAAAAATTATAGAAAATATAATTGTTTGGGTTTAAAAGAAAGTTTGAAACAGAATAATGAATGCAATTATTTATCATTCCAGCGTTGCAGTACACCTTCAATAACTTTCTTTCGCCACACCTTTGCGCATCCAAACAATTCAATTATTTATTTTCAGCACTAAGCGCTAACCTCTAAAGTGAAATCTGGTTTACATATTTTCAATTTTTAGAAACTTATATTTTATCTAGGAATGGTGAATCTAATTGGTAGTATAGAGAAGTTATTTGCAAAAGCCGTCTTCAGATACAAAATAACTACGGAAGCGTGGTGGATCCGCGGGAGATTGAAATTTGTTTTAAAAAATTGTATGAGATTTTTAGTTTGCGGAGGCGGGTTTAATGATGTGTCGAGAAGAGATTGAAAGAATACAAAGACATTTTAGGTTTTGAAGAAGCATTACTACCACGCATGGGATTTACAGGTGCAGGTGAGTCAAAGTAGGGAGGTTACTCTGTGAACGCCTCTCTCTCATCAAACAAGTTTCAGTGTTTCTACTTCCTCTCAATTCGATGGACGTTTTCTTCTCGCGTGTATTCGTCACGCAACTCGCGGTCCATTTTTTTACATGTGTCCACAAATTCGAATAGTGAAAGAAAAAATTGTTGGCGATTTCTTGCGAAATTAGAGGTGCTAAAGAAGTGAGTTTTTCATATTGATTTTTCTTTAGCATTTTAAAATGATAAAAAATTTATCTCACATTTTTTAACATTTTAAAACAACCTAAACTGATACTGAATTGTAAATACAAGAATTGCGTTGTAAAAACTTTTTATTAAATATGAATCAGGCCAACGAAAATTTATATTCAAGACCTTTTGATTTAATATTTAAATTACTAAATTTATCAAAAATAAAGAAGTAACTTGCATAAGAAATATTTGCTCTCAAAACATGGCCTAATTCAAGTATAGTATTTTTACCATTAAAATAAAAATTTAATTACTGGTTGAGTTTCCAGATAAAGGAATTTTTGTTACAGTCAATAAAAGTTTTATTATAATTTTATGTTTAAGGCGGATATATATTTTTTAATGCCGATTAATCTTTGAGGAAAGATGTTTAATTCTGGGCACAACCCACTAAGAAAAATTGGGGTACAAATCAGGAACCGTAGATTTAGTTCGAATACTGCATTCGTAATAAAATTAACGGGTTTAGAAAGCCATTGAATATAAAGTTGATGGGTCAAGCCGACTATTTTCGTCACTGCTTAATGTGATATTGTAAAATGTAAATTTTTCAAGATTCCAGATACATTCATGGTTTCATTACATATTTGAGAATCTTTCAACACATTAACCAAAATCAGGACACCCACTTTCAAATTAAATTAATTCCGTGAAATTGAACTAAAATTTTTTTATTTCTAATCTCTCCCTTCAATTTAGATGATATTTATATTTAAATATGACTATGAATTTGCCAATTAGTCAAGAAAAGTTTTGGTAATTAATGAACTTAATTTCAAGTCAATGATGGTTTTTTTAAACTACTGGTCCTTTATTTATTTTCAAAAGCTTTCGCTCTACGAAAAAGATCCTCTGCTTAAAGATATATCCTATATTAATCTTAGACATTATTATATGATATATAATGAATTAAAGAGGCTCTAGTTTCAAAAATCCATCTTTGACTTTACATTCTCTGATCCTGGTCGAAAACCTCAACATCAAAAAACATTAAACTCAATTATTAAACTTTACCACTTATTATTTAAATTCGTTTTACTTGCCTAAGAGATGTGAAATAATCGTATTTACTAAATATGAGTGAAAATTAAAATTTGAGCCTAAACATTACAATAAAAATTCGATTAAAGAATATGAATTAAATTGAAACATTTTTGGTAATACAAAAATACCATCTAATAATACTTGCCTTTAAATAAAAAATTCTGATGGCGATTATACTTTCCTTGTCGAATGCAGCGAATCTTAATTTCAGAAAGATGAAGACGTCAACGGTGATTTTTTTGTTCACGAGTGTTCATCTGATTACTGCTCAGTTAAACTTTGAAGGAAATCCTTTAACCGAACACACGGATTACTTGGCAGAAGAGTCCCAGCTTTCGGCAAGAACAGCACGACAAAAAGATCTAGAAAAAAGCATCAAAGACTCATCAGGTACGAATGTTTCTTCAAAGGAAAATCATCAATCAGGATCACCTCAAAAGTTGTACCCAGTTTATAGTCAAGATCTTGGACGTCAAGTTCTTGTGATCCAGTCTACAAGCAAAGGTCTTGAGAATTCAGAATTGGTTCACAATACGAAAGTAAATCAGAATTCAGAATCGATTCAGAATGCAGAACCAGTTCAGAATACAGGATCGATTCAAATTATAGAACCAGAATCAGAGAAAAGACCACGTCAGTTGCAAGATAATTTCATCAATACGAATGCAATTCAGCAGGAGCAAATCTACGAGCAGCAACGAATCAACCCCGCTGATTTGGCTCTTCAGATGTTCCTCAATTCTAGATCTCCAAAAGAGTCTGAAGTTGCTTTGAGTTATTATCTCCAGGGTGGACAGGGATTGGCAGAGAAATTGGAGCATGAAAAGCAGCAAAAATTGAGACAAGAGGAGCAAGTGAGACAACAGCAGATTCAGCTGGAGCAGATGAGGCAAAAGCAGATTCAAGATGAGCAGATGAGGCAACAGCAAATTCAACAAGAGCAGATGAGGCAACATCAAATTCAACAGGAGCAGATGAGGCAACAGCAAATTCAACAGGAGCAGATGAGGCAACAGCAAATTCAACAGGAGGAGATGAGGCAACAGCAAATTCTACAGGAGCAGATACGACAACAGCAGATTCAAGAGCAACAGATGAGGCAAAAACAAATTGTGCAGAACCAACAAGAATATCTTCAACAGCAACCAATTCAGCAACAAAGAACCCAACCTTTGCAGCACTTGGAGCAACAAAATCCTAACCTGAATCAATTGATCAGACAACAGAATCTTCAAACCCAGATCCAAGAGAATCAACATGTTCAAATCCAGAATCAACCACAGGCTCAACAACAGGTTCAAGTACAAAATCAACAGATTCAACCCCAACAACCAGTGGATCCGCTTGCCCAATCTCTTGCTCCTCAAGTTCCTGGAGCTTATCCCTATCCCCGAATTCCATTTCTCCAACCCAGAACTGATTTCTACCCAGGAGCTCCGATATACAGGAGACCAATGAGAAGACATAGCTATCGTAAGCCAGTTCCTCTTCAATCTAGGATTGGTCCCCCGATCTACAAAGGAGTTCCACCACCTCCAATTTATCCAGGAAAAATTACAAACCCCCCAGTGGATGTAATATATTCAAGATCACCTGCATATGCCCGAGGTGCTCCAGTTTTTAGCGGTCCTCCAGGTCAATACGAAGATGCTAGTCCCTGGTTTGCAGAATCTGATCATCAGCCCCCAGCCAAAGATATTTATTATTCCCAACTCTATGCTCAATCGTATGATCCCCATTATTATAATTACATTGCCAAGACTGGAAAGATTAAGCCTCACTTGTATGGGAAATTAAATCCGGAGGCGAATCAAGATGGGGGAATTTTAGCTGAACTCTTTCAAGGATTTAAGAATCATGGAATCAAGAACATTATGAATCCGACTTTTCTTCTGGGAATGACCATTCCGGCCTTGACCTTTATGCTCACAGCTCTCGTACAGAAGAGGGCTCTCTCGCGCTCCGATTCCAGGTCATTGGACCAGGAAGAAATTGGGGAATATCTTGAGAGGCTTCAGAGGGCTTTGGAGTGCCATCGGAAATCGAAAGGAGTGCCGACGGATGAATGGTGCCGGCAGTGAAAGTTTTGTGAGTGAGTGTGTGTGTGAAAAAAAACAATGTGTAAAGATTTATTTTAGGAGACAATTTTATTTTATTTGATGTGTAAGTTTTAGTGAAGTGAAGGTGCTCAAAAATTGGATAAAAAGATTTTATTTAAAGTCGAGTTCTCTGAATAAACAATTGTCGAGGTTAATCATTCCTCAAATCAGATGTGATCCTTTGAAATTCTTTAAACCTTTGAAATTGTGTGATCTCGTTTGAAATCCTAGGAAATTCACTGAAAACTTATTGAATTTGGTAAAATCCTATACAATATTTGGAACTTTACCAAAAACCTTTAAAGCATTTGAAACTTTTTGAAATCCTATAAAAAAGGTTAATATATTTTACAAGCTTTTAAAATCATTACAATCTTTAGAAATTCTATGCATTCTCTTTGAATTCCTTGAAATATTTCAACATCATTTGAAATTCTGTGAAATTTTTCAAAATATTTCGAAATCCTTTCCAATCCCTAGAAATGTTTTAAAATCTCTAAAACCTGATTTACGCAGAAAAATCGAGTGATTCACCCCTCGATAATTCTAAAAAAAATTTTGAATTTCTAGGTGGCTTCTAAACTGGATATTTATTTGCTCCTGATGTCTAAAACTGAGTAAAATAATTTTAAAAATTAGTTTCTTTTTTCATTTAAGAATTGAGATAAGTTTTAAGATTTCTCTTAAACTGATGATCCGAGTTGTCTTATTTTTTATGCCCAGGCCAACAAGCGAGCATCTTTTTCTTTATTTTGTAAGTCTTGCATAATTTAAAATTGAAACCGTTTAAAATAAAAAAATTTCAGTTGGGGATTTGTTGTGGAAATCCGAATTATTAGGGTTTGAAATTTTGTACTCAATCCTGCAAGATTGTATGATAAAATTTAAATAACAGGCCTTAAACAGCCTGCTTTAACATTCAAAACTTTCTTAAACAAACCATTTCAAATTTAAATACTCGAAATTTCACAATTTAAAAAAAGGTGTTTCAAAATTGTATAATTTTAGTTTAAATCTTTATAAATGAAACAATTTAATTTCAATGTCATTTGAAATTTAAAATTTTCGAAATGAATCCATAAAAATTGTACAATTTTAGTTCAAACTGAAAGACTCAATAGTTGAAGAATTTACATGTGAAAACATTTCAATTTAGATAAGTTTTGAGAATATAATACGTTAAAAATTTATATTTAACAATTCTGAAATAAAAAAGTTCCAGTTTAAAATTTTGCTATTATATTATATACTTGTTCAACTCTTCGAATTAGAAAGGTCACTGGGACACTCGAATTTAAAAAATATAAAAATATTGCAATCATCTAAACAAAATTTTTCTGTTTAGTTTACCGTGAATAGTAGACTTCACTTTTACTTTAGTTTTGTTGTACAATTTGTAAAAATATAACTAAATGATAAGATATAAAAAAGGGAAAAGAGAGGCAGACAATGAAGAACTCAAGGCGCTTAAATTCAGTTCTACATGGTTTTTGCTTGTAATTTTGCTGAGTATAAATTTCATCAATAAAAATTGCCATTCCACTCCAATGAAATTCCAACATCCTATTTATTGCAGATTTTTTAAGGATATTTCTCAGTTGTCAAAAAAATTAATTCATTTTTCTTAAACTACTTTTATTGAATTATTTATTTCCAAAACCGTTATTCTAGTTATTTAAAATTAAACAATGATTCATGATTTAACTATTTACAAATTCTATTCAGGTCTGAGCTTAAAATCTGACATTCATCCATGGCAATTTCTCGTATGTGAATTTCCTACAAATCAACATTCATCTCTTTGGATGTAATCTATCGTGTTAAATAAACTAACTTATTAACATTTTTCTGACAAATTATTCTTCGCGGCGGAACTTCTATTGTGTAGTAAATCATCACTTTTTGGAGGAGATACTTTGAATCGAATAACTCTGATAATTGAGTTTTACTTTATGATTTTTTGAAAAAAAATGATTAAACTAGACTGATACGCCAATTTAGGGAAGATTATTTATGAAACAATATTTATTCTAGAGAAGGGATTTTAATTTTAAGTAATGTTTAAAATGTAATTGATACTTTAAGTTTAGAGAGTTAAAAAGATGTATCAATCTTTCCAAGAAAGATTGTCGAGTAAAACATGTCTATGTTTGTTTATATGATTCGATAACCGATTGTAAAGCATTGTAATCATTGATTAATTCTGTGCTTTCAGGGATTAAATTATTGTATTGTGTCCCAAATATTTTGTGCATTACTTCAATCATTATTAAATACTAAACATAGGAATTAAATTTTGTAATTTTTATTTTCTCTAGTTCTCACAATCAAATTGGAATCCGAGAAGAGAAAAGCAGTAGAAATGATTATTATTTATACGAAATGTGCTCTTGGTCGAGTGCGAATCGAGGTTTCGAGACGGAGGTAAACAGCTAGAAGCAATTCGAATGGGAGCAGATTTACATGATGCTTTTTGCTGGAAGTCTTCTTTTTGTAGATGTTTGCACTGAAAAGCCACTCATTTTACGAGGAGCAATTATATTTATCGACACTTTGATTATTTTCTATTTGAATTATTTAAAACAATTTGAAATGCTTCGAGTTTAATAAAAAGTTTCAAAATTGGAATTGCCCCAGTTTTAATTTTAAATTATTTTTAAATTCATTCTTAAAGAAAGTTTTTTAAAAATCTAGAAAAGGAAAACAATAAGCAAAATTTGAAATCGATTCACGCTGGGTCGATAAAACAAACGGATCGGTGATTAATCGATTCTCTACGTGAAATAGGTCGGTGGCAAACTTTTTAGCCCTTCCTCTTCATATTAATAAAATTGTTCAGAGAAGGTGACAGTGAAATCGATCGAAGAGAGTATGTAACATGAAAAGAAACTTCCGGATGATCACTCACCTTTGTCCTTGTTAGTCCTTTCTCCTCGTGGATGCCATTCAAATTTAAATTGAGGAATTTAACAAGTATTTCAGACCTCACCGACTGGTCCCTATATCCCTTATAGTACCCCATTTCCAGTCAATAGCCTAAATTTGTAATCTCCTCACGACTTTCTCTTAAGCCTACCAAAAATTATTCTGGATAATTTTAAGCTGAAAGCGTTTGTACGTGAATAATTTTAAATTAATAATTTACCAAATGACACTGAATACAATTTTCAAGTCTAAATTTATATCGTTGCTTCAAATTGTTTTGGTTAAAAAACTTACAATTTGGTGGAGAATTTCATTCTTTAATTGAAAAATCCGTCTTTCTTGGATAGATCATTCGCCCTTTTGGTTTGGAAACTCACATTTTCAAAGAAAAGTCATGCTTTTGTATTGAAAGTTAATTCTTTTGTAATGAAATATATACTATTATATTTGTAGTTAAAAACTCATTTTTTTTAAACATCTATTTGGCCGAAAATTTAAATATTTTGTTTAAGAGTCCTTTTGCCTAATGAAAATTAATTTTTTTAAATTGAAAATGCAACTATTTCATGTGTAGTTTAAAATGATCCTTTTTGTATCAAAAATGCATGTATCTTTTTGAAAATTCGTCTTTTAGTTGAAAATTAATCTAATTCAACTATTCGATTTTTTGTTGAGAATTGATAACTTTGTTGTGGATAATTCATAATTTTGGTTGAAAAATTCAACTGTTTTGTAGAAATTTAATCTTTTTTGGTTAAAAATGCAACTTTTTGGTTGAAAATTGATCTATTTGGTTGAGAATTCAACTATTTTGATTAATATGCATCTATTTTTTGGGAAATGCTGTTTTTGCTTTCAAATTTATATTTTCTGTTTAAAAATTACATTTTTTTTTGTAGAAAATTTGTATTTTTGGCTTGAAAATTAACTTTTTTTATTACAAAATGAATCTTTTTGGGTGGACAAATTATCATGTTTGGTAGGAAATTAATCTTTTTTAGTTGAAAAATAAACTATTTTGTTGAAAATAAAATATATTTTGACTTGAAATCGTAAGAATATAATATTTACATTAATTTTATTTGAAAAACGTGATTCCTCTATTATTCTCCTATTTTCGAAAAAATGACCCTATTTCTCCATCTTTTGAGGCTTTTCTGTGTTTAATAAATATTTGAGAACATTTTATTATTAATTATATTATATGTAATAATTTTTAAATACTTCAGAGTGTTTTGAATAAAAACTGTTTACTGGTAGAAATACATCAGGAAAAAATTAAGAGAAGCTAAAAGGATTAAAAATATATAAATTCAGAAATTATCGTTTTTTAATTATTTATTTTTCATTATTTCAAGTTTTTCTTGATCTGCTTGAGCTGCTGAAAGGATTGTTCAAAGCTAGATACAAAATTAATTTTATAACATAGAACTGTAACTTATGTTACTTATGAAAAATCTACTGCCTTTAATAACTTTTGTATCATATCCCATATTTGTAAAAAAAGTGTTCCCTTAAGCGTGAAAAAGTACCTGTTCTACCCTTTGCCCAAAATAAATTTACAAATCTTAAAAATTTAATCCTTAAACAAGAAAAATATTGTATGGTGTTTAATCCGACGGACTATTAAATTAATGAACTACTTGCTGTTTAACGTAAAACTTGCTAATTTCAAACAACTCTTACTGAATCGTCATGGATTCGGTCATCGAGTTCTTACCAAGCCAATAATGATATCCCCTGAAGAAACGCTAATTATAATTAAAATATACAATGCACGTTTCACACATGCTCCATCGAGCTGGAAAAATATAGTCTCGTGAATTAATGATCATCACCTTCAGATGCAAGAAAAAACTTTTCAATTATTTTACAATTTATAACTATTCTTTAACATATCTAACAACTGTTTGAAAGATGTTACTATGGATCTTTAGAATTAAAATTTATTCAGTTAATTCAATTTTATACCGAAATATAAGTGTGGATATTACGTAATCGGGTACTAGAAGACACTGGATAATGCCTATTTTTTATTGATAATATTAAGATCAATAAGTATACACTGCTATCCAGGCTGCCCTATACACATGCGATAAATAAAATAAATTGTGTCAAACACTTTGTAGACAAAAATTTCACTCTTCAGTAGTCCCGCAATCGAAACCACAAAGTAATAACATATATTATAATAGTTTATTAAGGCTAATCAAACATAATAGATTTTACCGTTGCCTTAATTGCTCGGCATCACTAGACCGGTAGGAGTAAAATTTGCGTACTGTAAATTTTAATAATGTCAAAGGTGCTTCTGACTATTTCTGAATAATTTATGAAGTTCAGGAACATTAATAACATATTTACAAATTTAAATGGTATTTAATCATCTTTTCAATTATCTAAATCTAAACAAAAGGTAAGCAATATTTTAAAAGCCTTTACAAATCAATATTGTTACGTTCTTTGTGACCTAAAAAAATTTTGGGATCGGATGCCAAACATTTACTTTTTCTTTTTATTTATCAAAATATTTTCAAAGTAATTCACATGACTGACTTTCTTTTTTTATTCTGATATTGTTTGCTCGCCAATTTATTCATTTTTTAATTTTTATCATTTTTTAAAATGAATTTCGAAACATTGATAAACGCACCATAAAAATAAAACAATGTTGCTAAAATGTTTGGTATTCGATTATGCAAACTTTTTTGAGTTGATAAAGAACCCAAGGAGTTTCATTCATTCTTAATAATTTAACAAATAACGGAGACCAATATGCACTTTTCCGCCATTTTCGACAAAATAAACTTTAAAATATTTGAAAAACAAATCCCGACCAATAGCTCAGGTAGTAGCGCTTCTCCATAATGGCCGGAAGGCTGAGTACTCCATTCTCGCTGCCTGTACTATTTTTATTTATGTATTTCTTTATTTTTTGTTTATTAAAATATTTAAAAAATATAATTTTATTTATTAAACTTCAAAAATTCTGCAAATAATAATTTTTTACTGTTCTTTTTCATGAAAAAACTGATTTTTAACTTTAAAATATTTTCCGTAAACAAATTTATTATTTATAAATTTCATTATTTTTGTTTCTTTATATTCAACACATTATATTCAAAATTAGAAGTACATATGAACGAGTGTTTTCGAACGAAAAATTGCATTTTTAATTGCATTTCGTACCTTCTGAAGCAAAGTCTCTGTTCTATTGGAAAGTTTTGATAAAAAATACAATTTTTGTTTAAAAACCTCGTTCATATTTCTAATTTTAAATAGAATAGGTGAGTAATAAAAACAATATGATTTGGTAAAAAACAAATTTATTCACGAAAAACAGAATAAAGATAAAAGAATTCAGGTTTCCCGTAAAAAAATTAATTAATTAAGAAAATTATTATGAGCAGAATTTTTAAAGATTAATATCGACATGAGATTCCTGCGCATAATATGCGGGAAAACTCTGATGGACAAAGTAAGTAACGAGATAATCCGTAAGGA
>JAAAKG020089713.1:0-16383 GCA_010014905.2 Druon quercuslanigerum | reverse complement strand
CCTCCAACTCCTTCATCCATTCTTCTCCTAATCCATCCTCCCCTAGCATCTTAACCACATTCTCTTGCCAGCTTTCTTTATCCTCCATTCCTCTTCTACATCTTCTCATTTTTTGTTCTCTAATAATATTTTTAAAAATTATGAAATTTAGAAAAATTACTATCAATTTATAAAAATTTCAAAAAGTTAAATCTAAAAAATTTTTCTTCCATTGCAATAAATTATTCGAAAACTGTAAAATAATTGATATTTTTAATACATTATTCGTTAAACAACGTAATTTAATCAATTTTAATCAATTTGAAAGCATTGGATTAAAATACTATTTCGAACTCTAAAGGCACGAACTTCAAATATGCGAGTGCTCCACAGATACGAGCGTTCTGACTCCTACGGAGCGAGCGGCATTTTTTCTTCTCTACCCCCGCCCTAAATGCGAGTCAGGTGCAGGAGTGAGAGTGCCTTCTACGGTCGCATCTTTGGAATTCTAGATTCCCGAATTTCTCGTATCTTTGAAATTCAAGTGTTTATATCAATATTTTGAAAAATTGAATTTCGTTAGCGTTGTCCTGCTCCCCACTATTCTTATATCCAGATTTACAATTAAAACAAACGATCTAAAAGCTGTTTTTTCAGGTTTTTTTTGCTTAGAAGATGGAAACTGTCACAAAGACCCCTCAAAAAACTCACAAATTATTTATCACTTTCACTAAATTGTTTTTAATGTGTTACTAAATTCAGTGTTATTATTTTTCCATGCTTATGGAAACAATTGCGCACATATGGTACGAATATCGTATTATTAGAGATTCTTTTGTAATTTCATTTTTTAGTTCACAGATTATGAATTTTCCCGAAATAAATTAAGAATGAATTTGTAGTCATTTCGGAATAAATTCTGATGTGTGTGTAGTTAATAAATATATATAAAATTATAGATTTAATATTTTATTATATTCACCAATAAAATTGAGGATAATCGCCAAAGACAAGACGAGAGTAGAAGGAATCCTCATATTTTATAACTATAGGAAAAGCCTATTATTGCAATAATGAAATCTTGGATAAGAAATTGAACTAATGAATAACGCAGTTTTTATCAAATTGTGCAGATTATCTTATATTGTACGTTATCTTAGAGATTGTAGGCATCAAGGCTTCTTCTGCTCACATATTTACATTTCATTAGAGTGATTTACGTGAAATAAAATATTATTTCTAAATTCTTCAAAAATTATATTACAAATTATATAATCTAAACCTTCCACCGATTTTCTCCTAGTTTTAGGATTGGTTTTATTAATATAATATAATAATATTAATATTATTATAACATTACTATAAACTTTGTTCTAAAACTGTGCCAGATATTAAGACTTTAATATCTCGATCATTTTGCGGATTTTCAATCAATTTTAGGGATAAACATCAAATATTATTATTATTTTATTTAATATCTGAAAGGCAATATTTGATTAAACTCTGAAGGATAGACTAATTCTATGATGACTGTGTTGTTGCTAAGGCTGGTTTCGAAACTGTAGACGAAAATTACGCAAAGTTTGCGTACCTATATAATAAAATGTTATCTCTAATTTAGTGAAATCAAATTTCAATCACTGCAAAATTTTTTCGACCTTTGTATTCATTGCGAAGTTTAGTATAAATTTTATTTGGTCATTAGGTTCAATAATAAAAAAATAGATTCAGCTGTTAGAATCTTAATATATTTGTCAATTTTTTAAAAACCAACGTACGTTTCGACCTTCATTGCGGGTCTTCTTCAAAGGAAAATAACCTGAGTAATTTATTTAACATTCATTACTTGTGTTGATAAATTAAGAAATTAATCCATTTCAAATTGCCATCTTAATTTACTTTGTAATGTTTTGCATCAAACAGACATTAGTCACTGTTTTACGAGGTTTGTTGTGTACAATCATAAATCATGATAAGTAAGAACGGAGTTTGTTAAAACGGACATTACACATGGATATTGAAACCCCAAGATTTAACGAGGCTTCATAGATCCTAATTTAACTATATTTTAAAACAAATAAGTGTTATGCTAAAAAAAAATATTTCGGGTATTTATAGAATACTTAGATAAATTTTATTAATATTTATGTTTTTAAATTAATGGAAATTTTGTTGTGTTTATTGTAATGTTGCAATTTATTTATTTTTTTAATTATTTATCTAAAATAATTTATTTATTTATAAATATGGCACTTCTAGGATCACAGACACTCCATGACTCATTCTTTTTGTATCTTATTATTTATATTTAAGGCTGATTTTTTTTCTTTTCTTTTGTATTATTTTCCCAGAGATCAACATCACCTGAAAAATAAAGGATAATCAAAATCTAAGGAGACGTGCCAGAAATTCGCTTGATACCTTTTTTGATTCAAGGATTTTAAATATTTTCTCAAACTCTATCTTGTCGTGATGTTTCATCTTGCGTCATGCGTTGGAACATCGTAGCCAGATAAGAAGGATTGATTTTGAATATTGCCGCCAACCTCCATCTATGTTAATTGCTGCCAACTGCCATCTCTACATCGTCTAGGTGATTCTTCTTGCGTTAGGCGTTGCGTCATCATGGCTTGACAAGGATTCTTAGTCAATCTCCAGCATAGCTAGTGAGAGGAGAGGAAAGACTTCGTTTCAGTCATCAAACAATATATATTCATATAATAACTTGGCAAATAGGCGAGAAATAATTTTGCAGTTTTGCACATTTCACGCCACATTGTAATCTGCAACATTTTCCTGTGTAACTTTCCAACCAATAAGCGGCGAGCTCAGTCAAAATGGCCGCCTGACTGAAACTACTTATAGAAGCGCGAAGCGTCACTCGTCCTCATTTTTCCAACTCTTTTCTGACAGTGATCCTCGAAGCGGCATGGGTTTCTGGTTCTCATTGACGCATGTGTCGCGAGGAAGTGTTCAAGGATTCAGCCGGTAAAGTCTTCTTGTTTCCTATGACAAAACCTCTGTTCACGTGGCTATTTATTTTAAGCAAATCTATCTTGCCATGGTGCTAAATTTCGTATCGAGCACGTGAACACAGAGTTTCACCATTATTTCGATTTCATTATGTTTCTGATTTCTTTGGTTAAATATGTGATTTTATTTCATTATGTATTTTTGGATTCTTTTCGTGATTCTGTCCTTTATTGCTGATGTTTTTTCCATTTATCTGAAATGTGAGTCCCTGTATATGATTTTCCCTAAATATTGTGATTCGCTGAGTCCCTTTATTTGCGTGTATTCTTTTTCATTATTATATGTATTTATGGTATTGATTTGCCCTTTATTGCTAATGTTTTCCCCATTTATCTGAAATGTGAGTCCCTGTATCTGATTTTGCCCAAAGATTGTGATTCGCTAAGCCCCTTTTTTTGCTGATTTCTTACATAACCTGAAATGCATTTCTTCCTTAGTTAGTTTTATTGTATTGAGTCATGGATTATTGTTGGTTTGAGAACTCACATTAATTTTTAGTTATTAGATTTTAAATTCTTTATCTTTATTCTTATATTGTAAGAAATTCTGATTTGAGTTGTTTTATTGTTCACAAATTTCCTCTAACTTTTGATTTATATCAATTCATAACTCTGAATAAATGCATTGTGAAACCTTTTTTAAACTGATTCTTTGAGTAATTATTTATTAATTTAAGGAACCTTTAATAAAAAGAACCATTCCCTCTACCAAGATGCGTTGAGCCGTGCTAGCCGAGTAAAGTCCCGGTACACTGTGTTTTGGGATCGTAATTACCTTAAGTTGAATTGCTTGACCAAGCAAGTCCCTATTCAATTTAATAATCGGTTGACCAAGAAAGCCCTGATTATTAATTATCTTATGTTACGTTACGTTAATACCTTACGCTGAATATGTTATCTTACCTTAATTGAATATGTTGACCGAAAAGTCCCTATTCAATTTAATAATCGATGGCCAAGAAAGCCCCGATTATCAATTATCTTACTTTACGTTGAAAAATTATCTTACGTTGAGTTATGTTTTGTTGAGTAAAGATGTTCTATGAAAGATCTGGCGCCCAAAACATTTAATTTGAATTATCTTACGTTGACGATCCCAAAACTTAGTGCCGAAGGTATATTATTATCCTACCTCGAAAAATAATAATATCAAATTATTTATGAAAATGGGTAAAAAGATTCTTCTTTTTTGAGTATTACTTTCTCGAGCTAAAATTTGAATATTTTCAATCTTAAAATCAAAATAATGGTCAAATTTCCATTTGTATTTGTACTTTAATTTCCTAATTCACAATCACGTTTATGTTCACTGATTCGAGCTTCTATTCTTCTCCCAGTTTTACAAATATAAACTTTTTTAAACATTTTTATTGTATCGTTTAGGAGAACATCTAAGACACTCCTAAAGACCTTTAACATACGGTAAAGATACTTTGAGCTCAGTTTTTTTTAGGAGTTAAATTAAATTTCGTGAATTCTATCTTTGATGGTTTTATTAATTAATTGAGTTGGGTGATTTTTTTGTAATTTTAAATTGATCTAGGTTTTCTTTACGGAATTTAATATCACTTAATTTTATGCACCTATAACCTGTCAGACATAACCGTTGCAGTAAGTACAGCATATATATTAAAAACTCAGAATAGTGTAGCTTTAAAAGCATACGCTCTTCCAAAAATTCACAAACCAGATTTAGATCTCAAATTATTTAAAACTTATTTTAGGCAAATTTAAGCATTTGTAAAGAATAGTTGGGATCTAAAACAAAGTCTTAAAAAGCACAAAGTTCCTGATTCACATTCTATTGTTTCCTTAGACGTATTATCAACGTATGATAGCATTCCATTAGAGCTAGCATCAGATGTTATTGAAGAAAAATTAAACTCAAACAATAACTGAACTAAAATCACTAAAAATAAATTCCTAATCGCTACCAGAATAGTTTTAAACAAGACAGTTTTATTCCTTTACGAGGGTTGTTATTTGAAGTTTGCCCGTTTTTTCAATTAAGAAAACACTTAATCCTCAAATGAATCTAAAAAAAATTTTATTTGAAGTGTCGACCATTGGATTCTACACATTTTGCCATTCGACGAGCCATTTGTCGACTTCTTCAAAATTGGTGAAGCGCTGCTCTGCGAGTAAGTGTCCCACCGATGCGAAAAGGTAATAGTCGGACGGGGCGAGGTCTGGAGAACACGGTGGGTGCGATAATATTTCCCAGTTCATGCTTTTAATGTGTTCTTCACCACTGTAGCGGTATGCGACGCTGCGTTCTCATATTGTAGGATAACTTTGGCATGTCCTCGGGTCCATTCCGGCCGTTTTTCGATCAACGCATGATTCAAATTGATAATTTGTTGTCGGTAGCGATCCGTATTCATTGTTTTACTAGGTTTTAATAACTCGAAGTACACCACATCACACCACACTAGTCCCACCAAACCCAGAACATTGCCTTACGGCCAAAGCGATGTGGCTTTGAGTCGATGGACCGACCTTACCAGGTGAAAGATATGATTTTTTCCGCTTCGGGTTCTCGAAATAAATCTGGCTTTCGTGTCCTATGAAAATTCGATGCAGAAAAGATTTTCTTTCGAACCGTTCAAGCAGCATTTTACAAATGGTTTTTCGATTTTCCATTTGTCTATCGTTCAGTTGGTGTGGTACCCACTTTCCATACTTTTGGATTTTTTCCATGGCTTTTAAACGTTGAGAAATTGCTCCTTAGGTCACATTTAGTGTTTGTGCCAATTGTTGTTGCGATTGGGTTGGGTCTTCATCCAATAACGCCTGCAATTCCTCGTCTTCGAACTTTTTCGCTGCAAATTGACGAAGCGATGTCTTACATCTTTCAGTCACTAGAGCATGTTAACCATAAATTTTTTCCAACAATCGATGAGCTTTAACTGCTTTTTTCTTTTGATGAAATAAGAAAAGCAACTAATGCCACAAATGCGATTTACTTGGGACGAAACTCGGAATATTCAATGAGGTAAACAACCATGATTTTATTATTTCGGCAGAATGGAATTGTGTATTTTTGAAGATTATTGTCGATGGAAAAATATGACATTGATGTCAAATCATAGAAATGTATACATATCTCTAGCGACATCTATAAGTAAAACCGACTAACTTTAACTAACACCCCTGGTAATAACAAGTTTTACAAACAAGAATCAGGTTGTCCAATGGGTTCTCCGTTATTTCCAATTTTTTCAAATTTAGTTGTGGAAGATCTTTAAAAAAGGGCTATTGATGTTTTAAGTTACACTCCCATTCTTTACAAGCATTATGTTGATGATATCTTGGCTACTGTTATCAAAACTCCTCGTAGAAATTAAAGGTCTTATTGATAGATACGTAAAATTAAGTGATTTTAAATCCTGTAAAAAAACCTAGACCAATTAAAAATAACATTAGTACAAAACAATTACCCACTTCAATTTATTAATAAAATCATCAAAGATGGAATTCAAGATACTTATGTCAGTTTTTCTCAAAATCAAAAATGGATTAAAAATTTTATCTATATGTAACTTTTGTACTTATGTTTTTTTACCTTGAAGAAAACCTGCAATGAAGGTCTAAACGTACGTTAGTTTTTAAAAAATTGACAAATAAATTAAGATTCTGTCACCTGAATCTATTTTTCTATTTGACCGTGTGACCAAATAAAATTTACACTATACTTCGTAATAAAATGTTATATTCGTAAATTTTTAGGATCTTATAGATTGATTATAATCATAATTTAATTGACAAAAGTTGCTGTTAATAAAAATTTAATAAAAAATTATTAAACTTTTTTATTTACCTCTGTCCTGCATATGTGCACACTTAATCTGAATTTATTTAGGAAAAATCCAGCTCAAAAATCAATCTATCATATAAAAAGTTTTTTTTTAATGCGTAATTTATTTCATCATAAGTTTTGTGATAAAGTTTACAAAAATTAAAAAATCATTTAATCTTATGAAAGAGTTCAAAATGGATTGAGTTATGCCAACGTCGGCAAGACCAATTGCTAAAAAAAAATTAATTTTTAACCAAAATTATTTATCTTTTAACAGAAAAAACTTTTTCATTAACTAGATTGAATCTTAATCAATTAAATAAATTTTTAATGAACAAAGATAACTTTTTAAATGAAAAGAGTAATTTTAGTTCAGTTTTCAGGACAAAGGATGAATTTTTAACGAAAAATAGTAATTTTTTGCGAAATAAAAAATACAATTTTTAATAAAATAATTTTACTTGCAACCAAAAATTGTACAGGTTATATTTTAAGTTAAAAAATTAGTTTTAAAAAAGAAGAAAAAAAGCGAATTATGAAAAAATAAGGGTGAATTTTTGAAACATAAAATATTAAATTTAATTAATTAGTTAAATAATTAATCACTTAATTTTAAATTGCATGTTTGACAACAAAGCGATGAAATTTTTACCAAGAAATGCATCCTCAAACGAAACAGACGAATTTTGAAAAAATAATTGAATTGACAATCAGTAAGGATTTTTAGGAAGAAAGAAGAACATGTCAATTAAATTGTCGAATTCTCTTTATTTATGGTTATATTTACATAAAAAGGATTAAACTTTAAACCAAAAGATAAAAGTTTTAAATCAAAAAGATTACTTCTTAAAGAAAAAAGACGCTATTAATTTAGTTTTTATTTAAGTAAAAAAAATTTTTTTAACCAAATTGCTTTTTCCGCTAGCCACTATTTTAGAATAAAGATGGTTACTTTATTTAGACCAAATAAGACGACTGCTTAGCAAAATACTCGAATTATTATTCAAATAATTTAAAAGGATACATTTTTAATAAAATGCAAGATTGTTCAAAAAAGCATTTGAATGTTTAAATGAAAAATATATATTTTCAACAAGAAATAGGAATGCCAATATCTTAAAAAAAAATGGTTTTTACATTTGGGCTATAGAAAATCGCTGTGGTTCAAAATGTGACATTTTTGTCAATTTTTTTTATAAAAATTTTATTTTTTTGCTAAAAAATGCAATTTTAAGGTTGAAAATTAATCTTTTTTTGTTCAGGAATAAACTGGTTCTAATTGGGTTTAACTATTTTGTTAATATTTGAAGTATTTCGTTGAAAACGTCACTTTTTCTCTGTTTAAAATAAACAAATAAAGTTTAAACTGTGATCACTCAATTCTGCTTATAAAAGGTTGAATATTAAAAATGGTAAATAACTTTAAGCATTAGTTTTATATTTGACCTATTTTTTTAGAAATTCGCATTTTTTTGAGGAAACTTAATCTTTTTGGGTGACTATTCATCTATTTTCTTTAAAATTGATCTTGTAAGATTAAAAATTATTTGGTACAAAATTAAACTTTTTGCTTGATATTTAATTTCTTTTGTTTCAAAATTTTAATAAATTTATAAAAATTTAACTCTTTATTTAAAAACTTTGTTCTTTTGTTGAAATTTAATAATATTTTTGCTAATTCAAGTATTTTAAAAATAATTAATCTTTTTTAGTTAAAATAAAGGAATAAACTTTATTCTGGTATTATTTTATTTTGATTACGAAAATTCGATGCCAAAAATTTTACAAGATTAATATTCCGTCTCCTGAATGTTAAAGGTTTAATTAATCTTTTAGCAGATGGTCGGCTACCATTATTATGCGAAAATTTCTTGATACTGGGCGATTCTTGCCTGATGGAGTTTCTTCGATTTCTTCTGCGGTCATCTCTTCAACATCGCCGCTGTACATGTTTATTTTTACCCGTCTTTGTAGGCCATATCTCATTGTATATATTCCGCAAAGAACTGTATTATTTTCTACCATTATTGCAAACACTTGACCATCAAGTGTTGATAATACAGTTTGTTGTTCGCTTGATATGGGCCGAAGGACCTGATATCTTCCCCTCACTTGAATTGGTGCATCACGAGGAAAAGAGTATTTTCGTATTTCGAATTGTCGGTTTTGATTGACATGAGGAATCAGCCGAACAGACTCATGTTTTTTATTTTCCAGTCCACGTTCCTTAAAAGAAGAATACCTGACGGGAGGAGATCTCGATCTGGCATGAAGAGACGATTCGGCTGAAGAAGACACTTCAGGAACATAAGAGTGTCTTCCATGAGGAGCACGAAAAATAGGAGCAGGTGGAGAAGACCTGGCCGGACAACGAGTATAACGAGGTCTGGCAGGAGAAGAACTTTCAGTAAAATCAGAGGGTCTGGAATGAGGAACACGAGGAATAGAAGCAGGAGGAGAAAACCTGGGCGAAGAACGCGGAGAGAGAGGTCTGACAGGAGGAGACAATTCAGGAAAATTAGAAGCTCTGCTACGAGGAACACCTGGAATAGGGGCCCCATTAGGTAAGCACTCAAAATGAAAACTTAGGTCTGGAACAAGAAAGAGAGGATTCAAGTTAGAAAAAAAGCTTTAAAAAATTATTTTTCTGAAGAAACCGTTTTAAAGAATCAAAACTTGTATTATTTGTAAATAAAAGCTTTCATTTTCAAGACCCTAGATTGAAACACAAATCACCAATTTGATGAAGTTTCAAAATTATATCATTGTAAGCAATGTTAAGTTAGAAAAATAAAACATTGAATGATTACTATTTTTTATGCAACACTTTTCAAAAATTAGTGGTTGAATTACTTGAATTTTGATTTGTTATAAATCAAAAATAGTTTCAACTGTTAATTTTGTTTTCAAACTTTTATCTTTTGAAGTGATTTGAATTTTCCCTAAGTTGTTGAATGAATCCTGCGAAATTATACAAAAAATTGTCCAAAATCTTCCAGATTATTATTTTTGCAGTTTTGGGAAAAATTTAAAATATTTTTGAACATTGTCTTGAAATTAATTTTTTGAAATAGAAAAATATTTTAAATTTTTAAAGGATTTTTATTATTATGAAGCTTTTAAAAATGCTTGTAAGTTTTTGTTTGAAATTTCAAAAAATCTACAATTTTTTTTTTAATTTTTTGAAATCTTTTCATGTTTCAAATTCCTGTTGAGCAGAACAATTGAAATTAACTTTTTGACAGTTTTATTTCTGTCTGTTTCTATTAATAAATGTAGTGATATAAATCAATATATAAATAAATTAACTTTGTGAAAAAAGATTATCAACATCGAGGATAATATGCTAATGTTGTTCAGATATTTTCACTTCTTTTCCAAACTAATAAATTTTTACAAATGAAAAAAAACAATCGATCCAAAACAGTGGTTTTAAAATCTTTCAGATTCTTTTTCGATATATTTAGAAACTTCAAAACTCAAAACTAACCTTGTTAACTAAAATTTAAATAATTTTGAATTTGTCCAAAATTTAATTTTCCGCGTGGTAGCCAAATTAGAAATGTTTAAAATATGAAATTTTTAAAAATTATGTAATTTCAAAAAGTTACTATCAATTTTTAACAATTTTAAAAAGTTTAATTTTAAAAAACTTTTTTCTATTGTATTAAAGTATTTGAAAACTGTAAAATAATTAATATTTTTAGTGCATTATTCGTTAAACAACGTAAGTTAATCAATTAAAACGAAAATGAACATTTATTTATAATTATTTTCTGTAGATTGGATTAGAATACTAATGATCAATAAGTTAAAATCTAAATGCCCTTATGGACGAGAATAAAGCAATGTTAAATGTATAAAATAGAAAGTTGCAAATTATTTTGAAAACTCAGTTGCTATATTATTATTTATTTCTTAATTCAAGATTCAAAAACAATTAGAATGAAACTTCCCGTTTCATCTTACATATTAAGCTGAATATTATGAAAATATTTAAAACAAAAAGCAAATTGGGAAATGAATTTATTAAAATTATTTAAAACTGTTCACAAACTGTATAATTTTAGTTTATTTTTTTAATTGCTAAATTTAAAATAAATTAAGATAAAATTTTTTTATAATCTAAAATACAAAGACTTCATATTGGATTGTATTGAACAATGTCTATTATTCACAGTAAATATTAGCAACAAAATGATATTTATAAAAAGAGAAGAACTTAGAAAACAAAAAGGTATTCTCATACGCTTTATATGCAACATTGCATCACCAGGCTCACGGTTGATATCATTCCTGAAAATAGCTAAACTCGAACTCCAAAGGCGCAAACTTTAAATATGTGAGTGCTTCACAGATACGAGCGTCCCTGCCCAATATGAGAGTCAGATGCGCGCAACAGTGCGCGTTGCCTTAAACCCCCCCCCCCTCCTGTAATCTAAACATCGCAGGAGTGGGAGCCCCTTTTACGGTTGTATCTTTGGATTTCATGGATCCCGAACTTCTCGTATCTTTGGAGTTCGAATGTATTTGCCATTCTTGAGGAATATTTTGAAAATTTGACGCTATATTTGATCTAAAAGCATTTTTTTTAGTTTTCTTTTGCTTCAAAGGTGCAAAATGTCGCAAAGATCCCTCAATACACTTAAAAATTATTTAGAACCTTGAATAAATTATTTTAAATATGTTATTGAATTCAGTCTTATTATTTTGCCATGCTTTTGCAAACTGTCGCACACATATAGTACGGATATCGTATTGATATAGATTCATTTCTAATTCCATTTTTAAATTATTATTATATTATATGTTACATTATATTATTATATATTATGTTATTATATTATTTTATCATATTCACCAATAAGATTGAGGATAATCGACAAAGACAAGACAAGAGTAGAAGTAATCCTCATATTTTATAACTATAGGAAAAGCTAATTAATACAATAATGAAAGCATGAATAAAGAATTAAGCTGAAGAATAACTCATTTTTTATCAAATTGTACACATTATCTTATATTGTACGTTATCCTATAGAATGTAGGCATCACGGTTTTTTCTGCTCAGATATTTACATTTTGTTAGAGTGATTTATATGAAATAAAATATCATTTCTTAATTCTTTAAAAATGTAATTTTCGATATCACGATAAATTTTAAATTTAGCTTCATTTATATTTAACAAGAAGAGTGTCAGTAGATGGAATGTCGCCTGAAAAAAGAACTTGGATACTAATGGACCCAAGTGGGGAACCTCACATGACGACTTTGTACGGATCTTCACTTGGGGTGATTGCTAGAGAGGTTGATCAGCAACCTGGGCCAGGGCAGTGTTGCGGAGTTAACGTGTTATTTAAATAAATAACGCGAGAATTCCAGATCAATCTAAAAATTTTATAACCCCTTCCTCACACTACTCCCCTCCCCACCGAGTGAGTCACGCCTACCCTGAAAGGGAAACGGCCTAATGGTGTAATAATAAGTATAATAATAAATATTGATAGGGTTTCAGGCAATTTGTAAGGATTTTCAAAGTTTTTGATTTAGATCAGGGAAATTCGTAACAAAAATCATAATTCTCTATTTGAATTTGACTCTTTACGATGCCTTTAATTAGCCAGAGCACCCCCTATGGAGGCAGGACGCACCTGATTGGCCAATCAATTCTTATCTTTAAAAATCCGGGAGGACGGAAAGCCAAATCGGATTGGTATTATAGCCTTTGTCCCTATTAAAGTTACTGGGCTGCTTCTCTAAGTTAAGAAAACATAAAGAAGCAATCGAAATCTTAATGCTCCCTAATGATGATAATAATAATAATTCTCCTGAATTTTTGTAAATAAGACTTGAATTGCCAATTAGGTGCGTCCTGTCGCCGTGTTGTGACGCTCTGGCCAATCACAGACGCAAAATATCTCTTTTATCATAACGAATCACCGTGAAAGTATTAAATCTGTTAAATAAGTGTCATGTTTAAGAATGATAATGATATGGACCAAACTATTTACGTTATATATACTATTATTATAGAATATTTTAATCAATTTTATTATTATTTAATATTTTTGTTTTTAAATCAATGGATATTTTGTTGTATTTATGAAAATGGACTTAATGATTCTTCTTTTGTGAGGATTACTTTCTCGAGCTAAAAGTTTAATATTTTTGAATTTAAAATCAAAATAATAGTCAAATTCCCACGAATGTTGTGTTAAACCAGTATTCTGATTTTCTAATTCGCAATCACGTTTATGTTCACTGATGCGAGTTTTTATTCTTCTTCCAGTTATTTTTAATTGATCAAGGTTTTCTTTACGAAATTTTATATCACGTAATTTTGCGAACCTATAACCTATCAGACATAAGCGTTGCAACAAATCACAATGATTACATATCAACCATTGAAAACATGTGAAGAACTGACCCAACCACAAAATAATAAGAGACTAACATTTCTAATATATAATATTTGTATTCTTTATTTAACATTTGCACTTGACGCTTCTGCGAGTTACGGAATACGTACGATAAAGGCCAACACAATGACGGTTTTTACGGCAGAGTTTACAATTTTAAAGATGGTCCTATAAAGTGATTTTTTCCCTAAACCTATTACCAAATCTAACAAAATAAACAATAAGCTTTCTGGCCAAACCGCCCCAATCTTGCTATCTCACCAGCACCTGATTCACCCCTTTCACATATTTACAAACCAAATTTGTCAATCACGTGCGAAATCAAAATTTTAAGTGACAAGTTGTCTCCAATTCAGAGGAGTGAGGATTGAATTACCACAAATAAGCTCAGAAAATCCACTTTCATCCGGAAGCACGTGTTAAAAGGACATCTTGCCGAAGCCGAGTCTGCCGTAATGCAATTCGTTCGCCATTCCGCGATCGCCGAAGCACGGAAGAATTTTACTGAAGAGGAAGTACAAAAAAAAAATATAAAAAATAACCCTGACAAATTACCGATAGCAAACCGTTAGTGAAACCGTTTCTTAAAAAAAAAAGGAAACGGAGAGAATAACGACCCTCACAGAGAGCATTTCTTTATTTTTATATGATTTCATTTCTTATAAATCCCGCCCCAGTGATTGAGCCTGCTTAAAATCCATCATTTTTATTTCATATTGTAATATTTCTCCTCTTAATTAAATTACTCTCAGTTAGTTTAATTCCTGTCTATGTGGTTTGACACAAAGAACGAGAGTGACCTAACGCCACGCTGTGTAGATGTTGCCGGAAGGGGTGTCTGCGCCTCGGCGCTCCAATTGACCAGTAGCGACGCAGCTCTTACGCGCCAAACGTTGATACACTCAGCACGAATCCGCTGGAATGTTTATATCCAATATGGCTACCGGAAATCTTCAAGCTCATCCTAACGACAGAGTCATAAAAGAAATTAAATTATAGTAAAGATTATTCGACAATTTAAACAGAAGTAATGGGGTCTAGCTTTATCTCGGTGCTTAAACCAGCTACATGATGGCACACTTCCCACTTGGCCTTTGACTATCGTTCTCTCTCTCTCTCTGCCAAAAGTCATGGATGACACTCTGTAGCCTTGTGGTTCGGCTTCCAAATTGCGAATTTCCATGGTGGTGTTCCTAGGGTAGTTCCTTGGTCTTTGCTTGTAGATTGAGACACCTGGACTTTTGAATTCTTTCTCTCTTTCTGTCTCGTCGTAGGTAGTGGTTAGACCCATCACGGAATTAAGTTTTTTTCCCCCTAGGCAACCCTGCATTCGCAGTCGTGTATTCTGCGCCTTGTTGTTTTTGACAGCTCTTGCACTCGTCGTAGAAATATACATACGCATGAAACGAAACAGGAGTAAAAAACAGTTTTAGCATTTATTTTCGACCAAATGAGAGTGCTCCCTGAGAAGGAAAGAAAAGGAAACGAAAGGACTCTCGTTCTTCGTTATGCCTATTATAAAGGAATCACCTCTAATTGTGAAAGCTGCATTATATACGGTATTGGTAAGGTTAGTCAACGTGACAGGTGAAAAACACTTTGTCACAGATAGGAGAAAAAAAGATTTATAAATAAAAGTACAGCATGTATATTCAAAACTCATAATAGTGTAGTTTCAAAAGCATACGCTTTTCCAAAAGTTCGCAACCGAGATTTACATCTCAAATTGATTAAAACTGACTTCAGGCAAAACTCGAGCGTTTTTGAAAGAATAGTTAGGTTTTAAAAATAAGTTTTAAAAATAACAAAGTTCCTGATTCTCGTTTTATAGTTTCATTAGACGTTGTATCAACGTATAATGGCATTTCATTAGGCCTAGCATCAAATGTTATTGAAGAAAAATTAAACTCAAACCACAAATGAACTAAAATCACTAAAAACGAATTTCTATTTGTTACCAGAAAAGTTCTAAGCAACACAGTGTTTTCTTTTAGTAACAAGTTTTACAAACAAGTATCAGGTTGTCCAATGGGTTCTCCCTTATCTCCAAATGTTTTAAATTTAGTTATGGAAGATCTTGAAAAAAGGGCTATTGATGTTTTAAGTTTCACTCCCATTCTTTACAAGCGTTATGTTGATGATATCTTGGCTATTGTTTTATATAATGAAACAGAAGTGTTTATTAACTCCTGAAACAGTTTTAAAGATTCAATCAAATTCTTTATTGAAACAGAAGAATGAAATTCTTTTGATTATCTCGACCTAATGAATATTAAAATTCCCAAGGGAAACTTAATTACTAATTGGTACAAGAAACCTTTATGGTCAGGACGTTATTTAAACTCTGATTCTTACCACTCATTTTGTGAAAAGTTGGTTTAATTCCGTAAAGAAAACCTATATTAAATTAAACTTAACATTAGTACAAAACAATTAAATTTTTCAATTAATTGATAAAATAATCAAAGATAGAATTCACGGAAATTTAAAACAGTTCTTTTAAAAATGAAAAAATTCTTTCGAAGCGTCTTAGATTTTCTCTAAAACAATACAATATTACTGTTTATTTTAGAAGCAATAATACACTTAACAGATTTTCTTTTTTAAAAAACGAAAATATGGACAGTCAAGAAAATTTATCTGGAGTAGTTTATATGATAAACTGTAGAAGTTGCAACAAAGTTTATATTTGTGAAACTGGAAGAAGACTAAAAACTCGCATCAGTAAACATAAACGTGATTGTGAATTAGGCAATCAGAATACTGGTGTATCACAACATGCGTGGAAACTTGGCCGTTATTTTGATTTTAAATTTGAAAATATTCAAATTGTAGTTCGAGAAAGTAAGACTCTCAAAAAAAGGATCATTGAATCAATTTTTATAAATAAACAAATCAAAATTTTTTCATTATTTAGAAACAGATTAATTTTTTAATTTCTCAACACAGGTATTAAATATTAAATAAATTTATTTATAATTTGCAATTTAAAATTCAGGCAAGTTTAATTTTATCTAAATTTAACTTTTGTACTTACGTTATTTTGCATCGAAGAATATTTGCAAAACTTAGCTGAAATTTCAGCGCAAAAATCAATCTTTTAGGTAAAAAGTTTTTTTTAATGCGTAATTTATTCCATTATAAGTTTTGTAA
>JAAAKG020089702.1:0-16384 GCA_010014905.2 Druon quercuslanigerum | reverse complement strand
ATATACATTTTATGGATTAATTTAAAATTTAAAGTCAACTAGCTCAAATGTTTTTCTTGAAATAAAAAAAAAATCAATTTTAAATCAATTTTGTTTAATAACACAGCCACACAAAAAAAAGTTCTGACCTAGATATGGAAAAATCCTAAAGTAATGGGGTTAAATGGGCCTCGAAATCGTAAATGGAAATGGGAATTAGAGCACTTTAAATTCATAACCAGGGACCCCGAAAACCCCCGAGTAACGAGTTTCAAGCGCATCTGATGAATTTCTCCAAAATGTGTCCGCCATATTGGATCCGCCATTTTGACTTTTGCAGAAACAATATCAGATTCGTAATAAGCAACCACGACAAATCGCGAGTAGCGAGTTTCAAGCGAATCTGATGAATTTTTCCAAAAAGGGTCCGCCTTATTGGATCCGCCATTTAAAATTTTACAAAAACAATATAAGATTCGTAATTAGCGACCCCATAAACCAGCATGTAACGAGTTTCAAGCGAATCCGATGAATTTTTCCAAAAAGTGTCCGCATATTCGTTTTTTGAGGTTATGTCAAAATCCTGATGTGATGGGGTCAAATGGACCCCGGATTCGGATGCAGTGACCCCAAACACGTATAGTAAACATAGTCAGACCTTCTGGTCAGAACTTTTTTTTGTGTGGCTGTGTAATTAACATATTTAAGGTATAAAAATTAAATCTTATTTATATTTAATTAATATGTAATTAATATTAATAATTTTTAGTCATTTAATTATATATAGATATAATATTATATTAAAAATAATAGGTAAAAATATTTTCCAACTTAATATTATTAATTTATCATATCAATATCAAGGGAGAGTTCGCCGAAAAATAATAAAATGATAGCAGTATCTCGTCAACAGTGCGGATACCAATCGATATTTGCGAGGAGGCCGAGACTGAGCATGCTCCGGGACAAAATGCCCACTCGTAGCTATCTCTTCGACAAGAAGTATCGTATTAGCCTATCCACAAGAGTGGAATGGCTTAACGGTGAGGCACACCTGCCCAGTGATAGAGACAACTGGTTCACAGATGGCTCCAGGAACAGAGAGAACGCAGGAGCCGGTGTATATTGTAGAAGGAATGGAATGGGTTACACAATTGCGATAGGGTCCTATTCCACAGTTCTACAATCTGAGATTATGGCCATACTATAGTGCGCCTATAAGGCAGGGGAGTGTGACAGTAAAAGAAACATCCGTATCTGCTCAGACAGCAGGGCTGCTTTCATGGCCCTGAATAAAACAACGTCCACGTCACTACTAGTCTGGGAGTGCTTTGAGGCACTGAATAGGCTAGCGATAGACAACCAAGTCACTCTGCTTTGGATCCCTGGACACAGTGGAAGCAAGGGCAATGAGGTATCGGATAGGCTAGTTAAACTAGCAGAAAAACAAAATTTTACTGGACCTGAGCCAGTTGTAGACATTTCCAGTAGGTTAGTTACTGAAGATATTAACAGTTGGCTGACCATGGAGCATCAAAACGAGTGGAGCTAAGTCTCTAGATGCAGACAGGCTGAAACACTCCTAGGCTTAAAGCTAAACCCCCATCGAGCGAAGGAATTAATCAAGCTCGGGAGGAAGGACGTCAAAATCCTAACAGAAATGTTTATAAGACACGGAAACCTCCGGTACCACAGACATAAGATAGGGCTTGAAGAAAGTCAACTCTGTCAACTGTGCGGAGAGGATAGTGAGACATCTATTCATATCCTATGTCACTGCCCTGCGATAGCGGGGAAACGTGTAATATTCACAGGCAGTATCTGCATCAGCCAACAGCCAGCGGTCCTCTCTCTTTGGAAAGGGCTATTGAGTCACGCTTCAGGCTTAGAAGGGGACGCAACGGGTTCACCCAGGCGTCCAGGGCTGTAATACATAAAAAGGAATTTGATCTATTTCTATTAAATTAGGTCTTGCTTTTATCATTGTTGTAATACAATTAATTGAACCTGAAATGGGAGAAATTCCAGTTAAATTTAAAGGATTAATTCCTGGATGACCTAAATTTGATCATACGGGTAAATAAACATTTCATCCTGTCCCGACTTCTTTCTCTAATAATATTCCAGCTAATTATAACAATAAAGAAGGAATTAAAAGTGAATATCGCATATTACCTAATCGGGGAAACCCTATATCAGGTGCTGCAAATATCAAAGGAACTAAATAATTTTCAAATCCTCCAACTATAATTGGTATAACTATAAAAAAAATTATTACAAAAGCATAGGCTGTAAGAATTGAATTATAATTATGGTCTTTTGCAATTAATTTGAAAAGTATTCCTAATTCTATTCGAATAATTATTCTTAATTCTGAACCTATTATATCTACTTAAATTCCAAATATAAGAGATAATATTCCAATATCTTCATGAATAATCGCATACAATAATTTTTTTTTAAATTGTACATTATTTTAATTTTAATAATAATATTTTCTTTTCATTGTAAATGAAAAATGTATTAATAAACTAAAAATTATATAAATAATAAAAGTTTTATGCCTGATTTTTTAAACAAGAATTGAAATTATCATGATATCCTTCATTTGAATAATTTTATTTTTAAATAATTTTTAAAATGACATCAATAAAATATTTTTTATTTCAATATACTTTCTAAGATCTTCATTAATATTCATTATCATAGTAAATTTATTAAATAAATCAATTATTATATTATTCTTATTCATTTTTCTATCTTTATTAATGAAATTGAGATTTTTTCCTTTTAATTGTTTGCATGTAATATATAATAGTTTATCTTAAATTAATTGTTTATTTTTTATAAATACTCCAAAAAAGTTTCGTTTTTTAATAATTAATTATTTATTTAAATTATTCAAATTTTAAATAATTTAATATTCTTAACTAATTAATTTTTATTTCAATTTATATTAATTTTAAAATAATAATTATTATAAGGTTGCCCCTTCAATGGCATTTTTTATAAAAAGATTAAAAAATTTGTATTCAATCAAATATAATTTAATATTTATTTCAAATTGTTTATTAATAATTACAGATATTATAATTTTTATTATTTAAAATTTTTTATATTTTCAATACTTTGTCTAATAATAATTGATTGATTAATATAAATAACAATTTAATTGAATATAACTTTTAAATCAACTTTTTATTTTAAAATAGACTAATATTTATAACATATTGTTGAATTTTTAATAAATTTTTATATTTAAGTGTTTAAAAACTAAAATTTGTGTAAACATCAGTCGATAAAAAGTTTTATCATTGTAAACTAACTAGAATATGTCAGTGCCGAATAAAAAAGAAAATCATGAGCAAGTTATTGAACATATACCCTTCTTAGGAACAACCTTAGTTTAAGTGTGCACTCTTTTCCTCTTTTTACGGGTCGGCTGGCATTTCAGCTCATGCGTTTCGTTGAGACGGCTGACATTCCAGCTGTACTCGGCTGGATCCTAACCCTATTTTTTTTTCTTTCTTCTTTTCTTTTCGGACTACAAAACAGTGGACGGCGCGAAGGTATGTGAAACCAAAGAAGAACATGGAATAATTTTACTCTCGTTTACTAATAGCGACAAAGTTAGTTATAAGTTATGATAAGTCATGAATAGGACACCTCTATCGAGGTTTTTAAGAAATAATATTTCGATCACCATCTCTCTCTCTCTTTCTCCCACCATCTACGGGCTCTAAGCTTAGAGCTACTTGTTAAAAACACCAGGATGTCCTAGGATATATGTGACTCCTCCTACCAGTAGGAACGAGGCCAAAAGCATGGATAGAGTGGACCAATTCCTGGCAAAGCACAACGCCACCCTGGTCAAGACAAAAACGACGTATGCGCGCAAGGTGGAGTGACCCCCCCCCCTCTCTCGCTTTCTATCTTTCGAGATAGTCCGACTCTTTCTTACGGAACTCTTTCTTACGGAACTTCCCAGAACCACTTGCTTCCCTCCCTCTCTTTCTATCTTAAGAAGAATACAGGGACGCTTCTCTCAGCGCAAACTTGCCTGTGGTCAAACAGGTCAGTGACCATTCCTCCGTTACCTCTCTTTCTACCTTCAGAGAGCCTTCTCACTCTCTCCTAAGAGAACTCCCCGATTATCTCCTTATCATTACCCATAATCATCACTCCACCCAAACGGGGAGGATTTTTAAGACCATATCAATTGGCACCCAAAACATGGGGCTTGAAAACTTAGTTTTCCTGTGATCGATATCACAAATCTACGATCCTGAAGGAGCTACCATGCACAATAATAAGACACGGTTCCACATTCCTCTAAAAAGAAACATGTCGTGGAAAGAACCATATCTACACGCAACAACCCACTCCCCACTTCCGGAAGTAGCACAGAAAATCTGGTGGTGCCCAATTTAAATACAAACACAAGCATGATCGACACAAAACAATATCTGAGACGAGGAATTACGAGATAGCTCATTAATGGAAAAAACTAATACAGAAACCAGGTCTTCTGCTTCCACACTCCTCACCCTGGGTACTATACAAAATCCTCAACTATTGTCTAATTTCCAAACTCAACATACACCTAGCTTCCTATCTACCACACAATTACTAAACCTCGCAGGTAGGTTTCCAACTTTTTCCTAACAACCCGACCCTGCCTTCAATCTTACAACTAACATGGCCGCGCCCAACAACATCAATCAAAAGGCCCTCACATTTTTTTTAACCGACAATTTTGATTCAGGAGTTGCGCACTATTATATGCGCATTAAAGTCACCTGCGCCCCCTTCACCGGAATTTTCCGGACCTAATCACGAGGATCCAGAAGCTTTTTCACAAGAATGTGAGGCCTATTTTGAGCAAAAAGGCTCAGAAACCAATCATTAGACACGAATTGCCGGTAGATCATCATCAGGTGACGCCTTAAAATGGTGGACGCCCCTTAAATCTTTTAACCTTAGCTGGGAGGCGTTCTCTAAAAGTTTCAGGCATAAATATGGCAGCCAGATGGTCGAAAATAACCTTAAAATCTTCCTGTACTCCTCGCAACAAGGAGAAAAAAACTTAGTCAGAATTTTATTAGAAACATTATGTCCATCAAAAAACGTATAATTCTGATAGCCTCGCCAAAGTTGTTTACGGTGATTAGCGCGCTACCTTCCCGTGGATATGACCGTGGGCCACGCTGCCGCTACTGTTCGGGACGCCACTTTCACCGAGACTGTCCGGTTTTGTCCAATCATTCATCGGAAAACCGAAGAAGGGCGGTGGGGACAGAAGGGAACCCAGAAAACTCGAGAAGGCCCGCGGACTCACAGGGATGGGCAAACAACAACCCTAACAATCCACAATAACCGCCGCCCGCATAAATCGAAACAACTTACCCCACCTTTGGACATATGTTGAAGGGAAGGAAATGGAAGCCCTGGCAGAATCCGGCTCATCCGATAATGCCATTAAAACCCGAGTTCTCACCCCACAACAGCTACGCAGGATTCTACCAGGTCCGCCCAAAGCGGACCTGGCCGCAGAAGGGGTCACACTCAAACTTCGTGAAATAATCGATCTCGACATAGAAATTAACCGAAAATCCTATCCAGGGAAATTCTTCGTCGCCGACAATTTAGGCGAAGAACTGATACTTGGTAGAACCTGTATAAAATAACATCACGTTGTCCACGCACACAGTCCCTGGCAACCAATCGGGCAGTCGGCGACGCGCCAAGTTTAAGCCAGGAAGATTTCACCAGCGATTTTACGGGGAAAGCTGCCGATTATTTTCGAGAAATAACGCAGAGACACGCTACCATTTTTTACCGTGGTGGACATCTGCGCAACGCCCTCACCACCAGCCACCAGATCCACCAGCCATTCCAGCCATTCCGAGAGGCACAACGACAATTTCTGCATCAAAGATTAAAGTTATTGAGGAACGAATTACTGAGATGTTGGCTGAGCATATATATCACTTTGGACTCATTTTCGAGTGCCTAGAAATACATGGACTCTCTTGTAATTTACAAAAGTGCCATTTTGGAAAAACGAAATTACAGTTCCTAGGCCACCTGGTGACCCCTAGGACCAGCAAGGAACACCGCAGCTTTTTGGGAACCTGTAATTGGATACGCAAATACCTACCAATCTTCGCAACAGTGGCCACTCCCCTTACGGATTTATTATGTACTACCAAACCCTATAAATGGAACCCGATGGCACAAGAAGCATTTGGGAACATTTAAACCCTGGCGGACAGACTCCTCAAGCTTAGTCGACCCAATCCAAAATTCCAATTTATCCTACAGACCGACGCTAGCGCTAAGGGAATGGTTGCTATACTTCTGCAGGAGGATGGAGAAGAACGCAAGTACATAATTTCTTATGCTTGGGCCAAATTCAACCAACCTGAAGCGAAATATTACTGCAACGAGCAAGAGTGTCTCGCGGAATTAAACACTTTCACCCATATCTGGAGGATAGCCCGCTCACACTTCGCACCGACAGCACAGCTTTGGCCTGGCTTGATATGATGAAAGATGAAAAATCCATGCTGACTCGGTGGTCCCGATTTCTCAGCGGACTTTCATTTACAGTCAAGCACTGTGCCGCAAACAATAATAAGCTGGCAGATGCATTATCCCGTCACCCAGCGCCACATGCACCGACACCTGGTGAGCCGGATCTAGACTGCATGCTGCCACCAAGCAGAAACCATGGTCCTCCAGCGCTGGGACTGCGATCTCTGGACTACGCCGATATATCATCCTAGAGCAAACCCCACTGAAAGAAGAAATCAAAAAATTAAGAAAATGTACCAGAAATCCTAAGCGGCGTACGTCGACGTCAAAATGCTGCCACTAGACAATCCCCAAGCCACTTGCTACTAGGATGGACACTACACAGGTCTCGTGACTGGCGATTCAACCAAGGTGACCATCAGCCAATAGAAGACCGATTAGAAAGAGAGAACCGAGCACGTCAAAATCAAGCTACCTATCAGGCAAATTACAAAACTAACCCTCCAGTTCGTCGTTATCAACCTGGAGACCGCGTGTATATCGAATATCACTTCCAAAAGAAAAAGGCAAGTCATTTTTACGCCAGTTTCGCCCCGCCCCACGTCCAACTGGTCCACATGTGATTACCGATGTGGAACAGCGATTACCAGAATAAATAGCAGCTAGTGATGGTGAACAATACTCTTAGCACCATTCTCAGACGAGGAGGAAGAAGGCAATGGCGAACAACCACTTCTTCAGACATCAACGCCAGGGATGGGAACAGCCAACCTAAATAGCTCTCTGGACCAACCGAGGGTTAAGCCACTATACTGGGACAACGGCTACACCTTGTCCATTGCCAGCAAACGAAAAATTGCGACACATACCCCAGAAGGCCAGAAGGAACAGCGAGCAGCAACTCTTGCAGGGATCGGCATCTCGGATCCTGAAGAGCCACAACCAAGCACTTCACACAAATAAAATCAACCATTGCATGAAGTGGCTGCTAGTGATGGTCGACTACCACGCTCAGCACAATCATAAGAAGAAGGAGATGGCTGCGATTTCGATGAGAAGACCCATCAAAACACACGTAACGCCAGGGGGCGCTACGCACTACCAACAACACTGTCCCACTATTATAGAGAGGCGTGGCTGTATACACCTCAGCGGAGGCGTAAATTAGGATAAGTTTCGATAAATATCAATAGATTAATAAGTCCGCCTAGTTCTTTTTAGATCCACTTAGACTTTAACTTGGTTTTGAACCTTTCGTTAATACATCATCAGTATATATATTTTTCTTTTTATCTTTCTAAATAACTTTGCTTTAATAATTTAGAGTTTATAAACTTAAGTTTCATTTAACTTTACTTATGTACATTTGGCCTATTTAAATAATATATAAGATTAACCCAACCTACAACTAAGTCCTCATTTAGTATCAGTGGCCAATGAATTGATAAAAGTCTATTATACGCGGCTCGCATAGAGCGAGATTCTTTCTCGCATAAAATGTTTATCCATTCGGTGAACAACTATTCTACATATTTGAATATTAGACTCTAAAGAGTGAGAGGAGGAAGAGAGAGAGAGAGAGCGAAAAGCCATCTCCCGCCATTCAAACATAAGCGTGCGCATCTCCTACTACTCGATCCTTCCCACTCTGGCCAACTCTTACGCGGCACCGCAGGTTTAAAAAGACGCGCTCCGCCATGGAATGAGCCACTCACTTCACTCCAGATGCTCATGATATATTGATAGATTCTGGTCTATCAGACGCATCGAAGTGAACTGTTCGAAACTCTAGTTCTCACACACCTTCCCTTCTCAGGGCAACTCTTAAACCCGTTATCATGTCCAACCTTAATTCGGATGAAGGTTCTTCTTCCTTCTTGCCCAGGCAAACCTTTTCTCTACCACAGCCTTATAACACTTCTTTCCGCTTTACTAATCCTACTTGTCTCTCCGAAAATCAAATAGCCTCTATTATCTCCGAGCTTCGTCAAATTCTGAAGTCTTACGAGACAGCACTCTTATCCCGCGTACCTCCGACCTCTATAACAACAAATCCAGCCGATGGCTTGGAATCCATGGACACTTTCCAGTCCCAAAATAATCTTGACTTTTTGCCCGAAGACTCTACAAATGTCTTCCGAACGATAAAAACGTAACGGACCAAACACAAGCGCATTTCCAGTCCCGCAAAATCATCTACCCCTTCACTTTCCGACGATGATTCTACCTTCAAGCTCATCCGAGAAAGATGAGTCAGTTTTCAAGCAGCGGAGTCCTCCTCCTATCCGTATCTTCCTCTAAACACTCTGGCCCAAAATTCATTCAGCCCTTTTCAAAGCTGACATTCCTATCCGCCATGCAAAAAACACCTATGACGCAATAACCGTCTATCCCTTAACTATAGATAGTTTCCGCGCTATCACCCTCAAACTAAAAAAGAATAAAATCAGCTACAGTACTAACCAGCTCCAACAAGACAAAGACCTTATCGTTTTCACCAGAGCAGTCAACGAATCTCTTTCTGAAGACTCTATCTTCGTGGAACTCCAAACCAAAATGCCCTCCGTTAAGCGAGTTCATCGTATGAAAAAGGGGAAAAAATCTGGCCCCTCGTGGTCGTCCATCTAGACCCTTCCTCTCCTACAGCTAAGTCGATATTCGACATTAAACTTCTTGCTGACCGCAGCGTTCAGGTTGAAGCCAAGAGAAAAACAAACATCATTCCTCAGTGCCGTCGTTGCCTTAAATTCTTCAACACTGCTAATTACTGCCATGCCTTCTGGGCTTGCGCTTTCTGCGGACGTAGCCACGCCACCGCCTCTTACTCAATCCGAAATCAAAAAGATGCCACTCCATCGTGTCTCAATTGTAAAGGTTCTCATTGAGCCACCTTCCGAGGTTGCCCGAAAGTTCCTCAAAGACCTGACGCCAAGTTGAACTCAACTCGCCAACTTCCTAAACACAAACTCACTGCAAATCCTCCTTCACTTCCGAAACCTCGTAGCGCCTCCAAACCTGCTTCCTCCCAACGCTCCATCGCTGACGTAATCTCAGCTCATCCTCTACCCAAAGTCCAATCCCCTCCCAATACCGATCCTCTAAAAATTCCGCAACCACAGCAGTTTTTTCGTGACTTCCTCTCCGCCTTCGCTGTCGCCTTGCAGCACCCAACCCCTGCTCGCTCATAAAAATAAACTAAATATTCTTACGTGGAATGCTAACGGCATATCTGTTTCCAAGAGACTAGAACTGACTCTACTCCTTAACAATAAGTCCATCGTCGTTGCTTGAATTACCGAGACTCATCTAAATTCTACAAAGAAATTCTATATTCTAGATTTTTCTGTCTACAGAAAATACCGTCCTTTCTCCAAAGGCGGTGGTGTTGCGCTTCTAGTTCGAAACACTCTCCGTCACTCTGCCTCCAGCACAAACTATTCCCCATGCAAAGTAGTTAGAGTCGTAATTCACTTTATCTCAGGCCCTCTTCGAATTCTTTCAATTTACTCTCCTCCACATATCAACGACATCCCTAAAATACCTGAGTTTTTCAACACCAATATCCCAACTTTGGTTTCCGGCAATCTTAACGCCAAACACAAGGCCTGGGGCTGTCTTAAAAATAACACCAAGGGTTTATGCTCTCCTCAAAAGCCTGACTCGCCATAACTTAACCACTGAGGCTCCCTCTGAACCTACCCACTTTCCTAGATCTCTCAATCATCAACCCGACATCCTCGACATCTTTTTAACAAAGAATATCGTCAGTGACACAGACCCCCGGTCTCTTTCAGAACTTAGTTCTGATCACAACCCAGTACTCCTCGAGTTGTCGGGTTCCTCTGATCTCTCACCCCCTACCGAATCAAAAATCGATTGTCTTCATCTCAAATATATTCTGGAAAATTCCACACTCAAATTTCGCCATATCCAATCTACCCCTGACCTGGAAACAGCTGTTGAAACCCTGACAAAAGACATTCAAAACTCTGTCCAACTCGCTACCACAAGCAACTTCACTTCTGCTCGCAAATCCAAACTTTTACCAGCCACCCGCGTTAATATCTGCAAGAAAAACCAAACTCGCAAACATTGGCAGTCCTACCGTAATCCTAAACAGCGCCAGCGTCTCAACTCCCTACAAAGGAAACTAAAAACTACTCTTCATACTGAAGATACATCTTCCTTCGACTCCTACATAGCCGAAGCTGAATTGCATCCCAAAAGATGCTGGAAAGTCACTAAATCCCTTCGTAATAGGAATCTTACTTCCACCCACTCGTCAAAGACGGTCAATCTTTCTCTCTCGATAAAGAAAAAGCAACTATTTTCGCAGATTCCCTTAAAGATCAATTCTCCCCCTTCCCAAGCCTCAAAAAATTTGCTACCTTTCACGACCATTTCTCCAGGTCTGCTCAAAATTTCACTGTCACTGACACAGACTTTATTCCCACCTCTCCTCAAAGAGTCTCCGACTCGATCCGCTCCTTGAGAAATTGCAAAGCGCCCGGCAATGACTCCATCAGAAATAATGTACTGAAAATACTTCTCCGCAAACATGTCGTGGCTATCTGCAACATTGTTATCGCAATGATGCGTTTACAATACTTTCCTTCAGCCTGAATAGAAGCTGTTGTAATTTATTTTCCAAAACCGGGTAAACCTCTTAGCTCAGCATCCAGCTTTCGACCTATCAGTCTGCTCTGTACTCTCAGAAAACTAGCCGAAAACATCATTCTTTCTCGTTTCGATGACTTTGTTTCGCAAAACAACTTTCTTCCTGACTTTCAGCACGGGTTTCGCAAACGTCCTGAAACAGCTCATCAACTTCTTCGTGTCGCTGAGTGCATTCCCGAAAACCTTAACAGGGGCAGGAACATCTCAATGCTTCTTTTGTATTGTAAGCAAGCCTTTGATAGAGTCTGGCATGACGGTCTAATATACAAGCTCATCAAGTTAAATTTTCCTCACTATCTCATCGCTTTAATCAAATCCTTTATCTCGAACAGGAGCTTTAGAGCTCGCGTTGGAAAAACCTTATCAGACCCCCAACATATGACCTCCCGTGTCCTCGAGGGTTCCAAACTCTATTCTTCTCTCTTGAACGTGTTCTTTCACGACATTCCTTCCGATAACAAAATACTCACGGCTCAATACGCTGATGATGTCGGTTTCCTTGATTCATCCAAGGTCATCAGTCACTGCTCTTCTCGTCTAAACTGATTTATTTCAATCGTCCTGGAATGGTATTACAGATGCAGATTTGAAATAAATAAATGTAAATCTAAAGCTGTTTTCTTCTCGCGTCGCCAGCGTAATCTCCCCAACATCTTTGTTAACACTTTTCTTATTAAATGGAGTTTCTCCATTATAACTTATCATAAGTCACGGATAGGGGACTTCTATCGGGTCGTTTAAGAAATAATATTTTGATCACCATATCTCTCTCGCTCACTCCCACCATGGATGGGCTCCAAGCTTGGAACTACTTGATAAAAACATCAGGATGTCCTAGGGCGCACAAGGTGGAGTGAAGACCCCCCCTCTCTCTTTCTCTTTCTATCTTTCGAGATAGTCCTTGAAACCAGACTGAACATGCCTTTACGTGACCCTGGTAACGACTCTTTCTTACTCCCTCTCACGGAATTCCAGAGAAACATTTGCTTCCCTCCCTCTCTTTCTATCTTAAGAGAAATACAGGGACGCTTCCGTCAGGGCGAACTTGTCTATGGTCAAAAAGGTCAGTGACCATTCCTCCATTACCTCTCTTTCTATCTTCAGAGAGCCCTCCCATTTACCATTGCCTATAATCACCACTCCACCCAAACAAGGAGGATATTTAAGACCATATCACCTGTATACATCAGTCCTAAAATTAATAGATAAATTAGTTAATTTTTCAATGTAAAATATTTCTATAAATTCTCTCTTTACTTTTTCTATGCAAAATTACAACATTATCCCAATCAGAATCATTGTCAACATCAATAACTTCCTTTGTATTACTGGCAAGAACACTCGTTATAACAGTGCCCCAAACCAAAATCACGTTTGTTTTCCTTTATCCTAGTATTAAGAAGTCTGCTATTCTGTCCCACGTAAGTCATCTCACAAATCTGCAAGTGATCTTGTAGACAACACGACCGTTTTCAAAATTACCCAAAGGATCCTTGCAGAAAGTTATTATTGAATCCATTGTTAAGGGTTTGCGGAAAATAGTATGAATCGTAAACTTTTTAAAAATAAATTCAATATTTTCGAAATTTGACCAAAAAATGGAAGAATAAATGTATTAGAGGAACTATACTCTCTCAATCCCCTCTGATTATCTGCAGGAAAAGTATTGCTTTGCCTGCTTTTGATTTGTTATATTCTAATTTGCCCCTAAATTTATAATTAGCAACCCCCAGATACATAAATACACTATTTTCATGGCTTCAGGACTGCATTTGTTCAAGGTAACCAGAATGCTGGTTAATTGAACTAGAATAGTGTTTTAAATATGCCCTTACTATAAATTCCAGTTAAAAGTATTAGAAGTTTCTGGTTGAAAATTCTCTGTCTAACGTTACTAGAAATTCGGGTAAATTCGGCCAGAATTTCTGGTGAGGTTAACCAGAAATCTTTACCAGATAGTTTTCTGGTAGCTTAAGAATACCAAGTTCTGGTTAACATAACCAGATATTTTGGTAAACTTAACCAGATTCTCTGGTAAGCTCAACCAGATATTCTGGCAGACATCGATTTTCGACTATTGAATTTCAATACTCTTCTACCTTCTTGGACTCTTTCCAACCTACTCTAAAATTATATGGACCTCATGTTACATTTTTCCAAAGAAAATAATCCAACAAAAGTTTCAGACCACAGAGTGCAGAAACATGTTCCACTTCGCTAAAATTGCGTTTCTCTATAATCTATATATGGATACATGAATGTAATAATAAATGGCGATAGATACAAAACACTCGGAGCAAAAGTAGCATATTGTAGTTGCGTTCTGTTTTTAAAAATATTCGTTAAGACAATTTTGTTTGTGATTTTACATAAAATGCATATGGATCACTTGGTCAATTCCAAAATTCTCGGGCTATCACTTTGTTTGTTTATTGTCTACAATGTTAATATTATCAAGAAGTTTTTTCAGACACCCAAAGAAGATGTGCTTGGTTTAGAAGTATCCCTGTAGCATTGATACTTGGATAGATAATGCGTAATTTTGTCTTATGAAACAAATCAAATTCATGGTTCACTCTAAGTATTTATAGTTATATAACTGAAAATACATTTAACAAATCGCGATTGTTCGAGAATTATTGGACATTTATGCCAAAGCGTCACTTGACACGTCCAGCAACATGACTTGAGATAAAAGAGAGATTTCTAGAAACCAAAACAAGATCGCGATACTTCTGTTATACCGGAAGTATTAACCAGAATAGTTTTAATCAGAAAAAATCAACCAGAGTTAATTTACTAGATTTTTCTAGTCATATTAACTATGATTTTGAATTCAAATAACTAGAAATTTTTTAACCAGTCGCGTCTAGTAACATTAACTATAACTTGTTTTTGAGTATGAAATCAGCCTCCTGTCATTGAGAGTTGAAAATGGTCCATGTGTTGAAAACGGCCATGCGGCGGCGCTAGTAGTTATATTGTTCTAGCTGTTATAACGCCGAGAGTACATGTGTTGGTGCATGTATATGTATATTAGGGCGTCTCGAAAAAAGTGGTTTGCGCGAAGCTCAAATAGCAATGAAAAATTTCTTCAAATTTGAACAGCAAATAATTTTTTGTGGGATTTAAATTATCAATAAAAATAGTTTAAAACAAGTCGCTTTATACCTGTATAGCGATAATTCCAGTTAAATAGTTTTTTACTCTCCCTAATTGACATTGAAGTTTCAAGAATTCGAAAAAGTCGACTTTCTCGCTATTTTCTTAGATTCATGATAAATTTCTCGACTATTTGACCATGAAATGTCTGACATACGTTAAGAAGAATGTATTCTTAACATGTTGCACGACTAATATATATGCAGAATGTCAATATTAAAATCATTTTGATTGATTTTCGATTACAAGAAAATATCTAAAAGTGATATATTACTCTTTATTTCACAACAAAATTAATATTCGGTGTTTAGATACGGTAAAAATGTTTTCGAGTGTACCTAGATTTACACTTTTACAATGAGGAGGTAATTAAAATCATTTTTACCCGGTTAGAATAACGGAGAGGATTAAATAACCCAGAATTTAATTTTTTCACTATTTTTTTAAGTTATATGACTTATCAACTATGTGACATAAATGATTTTCTTATTCGCCTGGAAAATCGCTGATCTAAGAGAAACACTTTGTCAGCTTCAGAAAGATCTATCTCATAAGTGCATGAAGCATTATCACACGTACAAGCCGCAATATCAAATAACTTTGATTTATTTGCACGAAACGCATTCAATTTGCTTTTGTGCTAGGATTCATCATTATCTCTTATGCCACTTTTTCAATTTCTTCCACTCATCTTGATCTGTTTTGACGATCTTTGCGATTCTTGCTTTTGTAAGAATTGGAATGGAAGTTTCATTCCATGTATCCTGCGGCCTTCTCACTACTAAACGCGAAATATCGGAAAAACTTGGGTATCTTTTAGATACTTTTTCAGTTCGAATTTTTTCGCAATTATTGGGCATTCGCTTAACAAATCCATTATTTAAACTCAAACCACTAACAAATCACATACTTTGTTTACAGAATTTAATGCGAAAAATAATTTCTGTTTAAAATTTGAGTTTTCCATCTCTCTTATAACACACTCGCGATTAAACAGTCAAAACTGAACTGAATGCTTTATATGAAAAAGTGGTTAGGAAAAACAAAATTTAAACAAAAGCCTGATGAGCCTTAGTGCACTAATAAAATGCAAACAAAACCTTGATTCACTCAAAAATTGCAGTTAACCATGTTTGTTTTGATTCTGGGAATTAGCGAGCGGACTCCCCTCGCTGCCTGTCAATCCCTCGCGCCAAAATTCTAAAAATTCGCCATTTTCCCTTATTGAGTTAACGGCATCCATAAACTTCTTTTTGTCACTTGATTATATTGACAGACACACTTGCGATCAAGCCTTCTAGGTTAGTGCAAAAAGGTACTGTTTGGGCGGATTTGGAAACCACATCATCTTTGATATTGACAAAATCAAACTTCTTGAATCCAAAAAAATCGTCTACGCAATGGATCTTAGCCGATGGCTTTTTCTGTAAATGGGCTTCAACGACTGATAATTTTTTAAAGGCACTTGAATAGCTGCAGCGATTCCGATTACTTTCCTCTGACTAAGATGGAAGCTAGTCTGTATTTTTAAAAAGTCTTCCGCAGAAAGAAGTGATTGTTGCAGAGCATTTTCACCAATTTTTTACTAATTTTTTTACTAATTTGAGCAAGTTCGAGACGTTATATTTTCTCAGCTCTATTTGTGGATGATTTAAACTTCTCTTTGATTTAATCAACAACTTCAACTGCAGCCTTATGATATTTGTCAATGCACAGCATAACATTCAGCTCGAGTTTTCCAAAGAAGATGTCTGGATCGTTATGATCATTTGACATGATGATTTCATTAGTTTTAATATCATCAGAGTTTTTATCTGCAAGAACATCATTACGAGGCTGCTCGGTGTCATCTCAATTTGATGCTGATATTTCTTTCAGTTGACTGAGCTCTTTCTTACATAGAGCACAAATTTTTAGTACTTATAAATGCGATTCTAATCCTTCAGAAATATCAGAGGATTTTCTTTTATTATTTTCACCTTTTTTAGGGGTATATGTATATATATATATATATATATATATATATATA
>JAAAKG020089691.1:0-16386 GCA_010014905.2 Druon quercuslanigerum | reverse complement strand
TGCAATCGTCTCTAACTTTATTACGACAACGAAATCTTTTAAGAGGAACGAATCAACAACTATCTCTTCTCATACTACTCTCAAGCATCTGGACGAATATATGAATTGGACGTTCCGAACAAAACTTTCATTACATCTGGACACTCATTCGAATACAGATATGAGGAAAAAACCTTACATGCGTGTGAGTAGCAAATTTATGCCTCAGTTGTTATTGATTCGAAATTGATTCGTTATTTTCTGTTAATTCTCGGGACCCAAAAAGTGGAGGGATGACAATTTCCATTTTTATTTTTTATCTTTGTTTTTTATGTGCGCATTTTTAACGAATAGGACTGAATCTAAACTTTTTGGTCATGAATGTATGTATGTATGTATGTGTATGCGACCTTTTATCTATGTTGTATATCTTCCTTGATTATATTGCGTGAGAGATTTTTATACCGCTTATTAGCAGTCGTTATAGCTTGACTTATGAATAAAGACTAATTTCCACTCTCTCACTTAAAATCTATTTTTTTTATATTAATCTTATTTAATATCCATGTCAACAGAACAAATTTACATTCTGAAGCGATTCGTTCCATATGATGTTTAATTGCTTTGAAAATTGTTTTTTTTTTTAATTTTAACTCTTGAAAAAATAACTTGGGCAAATCATTGAAATTAAAATTAAAAGACATGTAACATAAAAAAATCCGTTACAGTAATTAAGACATTCAGGAGTAAAAATAGGGTAATGCATCCGTTAAAAAAACACGTGAAAAACCACAAAGCTATCGTCAAATTAAATAAGAAAGTAGATTCATTCGCGGTAGCATTGACTGAAAAAATCGAAAGACAAACTAGTGTTCAAAATGAAAGGTGTAATGCTCAGTGGCCTTATCTAGAAGAAAACGTTATAGATGTTAAAAAAGTCCATTCCTTAAGAAAAATTAACGAACATTTGCACCAAGTTCAAGCTGATTTAATCGTTACAAATATGCAAAATATAAAACGATTACAACATGTTGAGGAACAAAAATTTACGTTACAAACGCCAGTAGATAGAAATATAGGAACATCCAATGTAAGAAATTCATGGCTTAAAAATTATCCAGTCTAAATTTTCAGGTACTAATCGCGAGCGTCCTGTAATTTTCTTAAACGATTTTGAGCAATATATAAGAGCAATCGATGTCAGAAAAAAATAATTTTCCATTTGTCATCCAATCTTATCTATAAGTGATGCCCAGAGAATGGTGGAATGTAGCCCGCGAGAATCTTAGCGATGATCATATCTTTTAAACAAAAATTCATAAAAAAATTCTTGAATGATGATGTAAGATTTAAAATTGAAAAATACTTACAGTATGGTTATTTTACGTTTGGACAACCTTCAAGATCTAAATATATGTTTTTAATGATAAACGATACGAGAGATTTAATTCCACCAGCCTCTAAAAGCGAAATGATAAAAAGCTTAGTTAGACACTTTTACGAGGAACTCAGGGCTGCCTTCATAATTAAATTACCGTGAACATTATTTAGCACCAAATAATTTGGCTTATAACCAAAGTCATCATTGTAGGAACAATTTCAGATTTAATAGCAAATATTTAAATCAGATATCTACGAGAAAATCAGTATAAAAATAATCATGAGTCCCATCAGCGCGAATCAAAGTTTGAAAATTATGAACGGAAATACAAAAATAATTATTCATATGGAAATTTGTATCATGATCGACAATAACAATAACTCGGGACAAAAGCATCAACATGAAAATCATCAACTGCGATGTTTCATCGACTACGCCTTAACTACGATTCGTTTGCTGCTCGACATCTCAATTATAAAAACTATAATGGTCAATGGTCTAATGGTCTTATATATGCAAATTTCAATAATTCTTATATTGATTTTTATAGAAATAGAAGCTCGAAACCATTGAGTGGTACAGTAGAAAATGGTCTGAATAGGTGAGAAAATTAAGGTCCACAAAATTCAAGTCCTCGTAATGGGCAAAAAGAACCAGCAAATGGTACTAAAAATATAAGCAAAGCTAATGGGACAAATGAATTTCCCCAAAATAATGATGGAAAAAAGCGTACTCGTTGTCCATAAAATAAGGCCGATAATGAAGATTGTATAAATAGTCACGACGACTCGGGAAATGCTCGAGCCACGATTTGGTAAAATGTAATACGATAGAGGAAAATCCGGGGACTTCCAATTTAAAAAAACCTCTTGCGTTAGATATGCGCGGGGATTTATTATAGAATGAGATAATAAGGGCTCTTCATAAATACCTAATTTTGCAAATCGTCACATAAAATGTAAATACGAAAGCATTAATTGATGAAGATAGCGAGCTTACCTGTATTTCAGAAATCTTCTTTGAAAATAATATTGAAGCATTTAGAAAATGCCAGTTGTTACCAATAGTAGGAACAAGGATAATCGGTGCTGAAGATGCGAAACCTGTAGAATTAAAACATCACGTATAAGTAAATTTGAAAATGGGCAACTTGAATGGTGCTTAGGTATTTTTTATTGTTCCTGAATTGAATTAATAATATATTATTAAGGTTTATTTATTAAAAAGATTGAAAAGTAAAATTGACTTTGAAGAAAATATTATTGAATTAAAGGATAAAGGGAAAACAATGAAGGTGAAATTAATAAACGAATATCCAAAACGTATAAGAATAGTATTTGATCCTGAAATTCTTCAAAAGGGGAAATAATTGAAATGTTTAGGAGAATTTTCGGAAATTGAAGAAAACCATCCAACTTTTGTAAAAGAAATAAATAATATTAAAAAATACGATGAAGAGATTACGGAAAAGGTATCACAGTGTACAGTATTGGACACTAACGAAAAAGAGCAATTTTACCAAACTTAATCAGCGTTATAAAAATGTACTTTCTAAAAAGCCTGGTACACTAAGAGAATCTGAACTATCTTATTATACAAGTAAAAGAGAAATGGTCGCAATCGTATGGACACTTATAAAATTCAAATCATATGTTTTCGGTGCAGAACTAATCATTCGCACTGATTATTATTATTTTTCTCTTAAAACAATCAAGTTATTGAACGGAAGATTGACGAGATGGATCAGTGCAATCTAAAATTATTGGTTTGAAACAAAATACTGTCAAGGAAAAAAAATATAGTAGCTGATGATCTAAGTAGGATACCATCTCAAGATACTAGTTATCATTTGGATTTAAATAAAGTGATAATTTTCTTATATGCGCTAGCCAAGAGGCCATCCTTGGAACTACGTAAACGGTTAAAAAATCTGATAATTGAACAAAAAGAAGACCCGACTCTACAAAAACGATTTTAGGAAATCTAAGAAGGAAAACAAGAGCATACCAAATTTATAATAAACTCATTTATATAACAACTTAAAATGGAAATAAACTGTATTTAGCGTCAAGAAACTATATGCAGAAATTGGGGCGCAAAGAGTAAGAGATTAGCAAGCTGTCATTCCTGTCAGAAAAATATAGTCGCTAATTAAACTTGCTATGGAGAAATGAGGAATTACTTCCCAAAAAGGCCAGAAGAAATGAATTCAATAGTTGTTTGTGGACTATTGCCGGCACTCAGAGGAGGGTACAAATATATTTTATCCACAATAGACGCTTTTAGTAAATACGTCAAGCTCTATACAATTAGGAGTAGTACAACAAAAATAGCGATGGCAAAAATATTCAAGGATTATATTGAAAAGTACGTCGGGCCGGAAAAAATAGTAATGTATCATGGTACCCAATTCGCCTGTGAACAAATGGTCGATAAATTAAAAGAAGAGGGAATTACTTTATTATCCTCATGAGTAAGACACCCCCAAAGTAATATAGTCAAAAGAATAAATAGAGAACTTTTGACGTTCTTTAGAAAGCTCATAAAAGAACGACACAATATGTGGTTGAGTTGGATACGTGCAATAGAAAATTGCATGAATGAAACACACAATGAGTCTATTGAACACCAATTAAACTTTAGTTAGATGCTAAAAAAAGGCGCCTGGGAAATTTGGTTAAAATTACCTGCATCTACAAAGGAAATGTGGTACGAAATAAAAATTGAAATGGCACAAGAGAAAATAATTCAAAAGAGTAAGTAAATAGCAGTGGCATTTAGTCGAACACATAAAATCAATAAGTTAAAAGTTGATTATAAAGTACTTTTAAAACTGCTAAAGAGATTCGAATCTGACAAACAAATAGGGGCCACAACGAACAAACAAAATTTGCTATAATTGTAATGTGAAAAAAAAGTTTTAAACAAAAATTTCAGACTAAAATAAAAAAGAGAAACATGGTATTCTTAACAATATTTAAATTTCTTGTGTGAAATGAAAAGTTAGACAAACCTAGATCTCTATCAACTAAATTCTTAGTTACTGCAATTTTTTTTTGAAAAGGGTGAGCAGAAAAGAAACTTAAAATTTTGCCTGAATATATAATTTTTCTATTCCAATTGGTGATAATAATACGATCCTGACCCTTAACTACTTCTATGTCCAAAAAATCAATTCTATTATTCTGCTCTATTTCATGGGTAAATTGAAGTTTTAAATGAAAACTATTAAAAGCATCAATCACCATCTGCAACTTAACTAACCGAACTTAATCAACCGGAACCATTTTTTTAATAATAAATTTTTGAAATTCCCAGCTATGCAACAAAGGAAATAAATTATAAAATATCAAAAAAATTACTCAATTAGAATCCAACAAAATCACAAAAACTAAATTTCTATTAAAGCATTAAAACATAATTAATCATTATGAATCACAATAATATAGAATCATTATAAAAGCTTACGTCAAACATCGTTCTTCTTTTTTTAGAACAAAATAACCTTTGGAAAAATGGCATCAAAATCGATTAAAAATATGAAGGACGTAGGATGCCAAGTCTACGAAGGAATGTTAAAAGGGAATCTTACGAATTTAAATATAAAATCAGAAGATGAAACCATCGCCATGACAACAAAACACAACCGCACTAACATCCGGAAGCCAAGAACCAAAATACGAAATAAAATGGTACAAACCCCTCGTTTTGGACTGGGAAAGCGCCCAGGCTACGTCTTCAAAACAGCAAGAATAATACCAACTATTTTGAAAACGGAAAATAAGAATTTGGCAAGGGAGGAAATAAAAGAAGTAAAAAACAATACCAACCTGCGTCATGATGAAAGAGATGAGCGACAAACTCAAGGCAGCAAATAAACGACGTCAATAAATGCCAACGCCAAAGAAGAAGACCACAAAAAGAAATTCTATGGGTAGAAAAAATTAGCGGAAAATTTAAGGAGTTCATATTCTTTAAAGAACTCAATTATAATAAACACTATATTCTAATTTGATCATTATAGAATTTGCACTAGAATCAATAAAATGTACTAAAACAAACGCAATAGTCAACAGCAAAATATTTCTTTTAAGATAAACAAACTTTTTCAAAATTTTCTTTTGTATCCATTCGTTCAGAGGGGCAGAGTAAACCCGTAATTAAAAAAAATGGAAACTATTTTCTTTTTCGTAGCATAAGTTTAGAGGGGCAACAAACCCCAGAGCATTAACAGTAGTACATAATTTGTTAATTTTTCAAATTGTTTAATAATATTAATAAGATTACATTTGTGCATTAGAATTTGTTAGTCCTCTTGGAAATTCGCTTGCTGCAGCATCAGCCTCATTAACGTATTTTAAAATACAAGAAGTAATTTTAGCACGAATTGGTTTTGCCTCGTTTTCTAATTCAACAATAATCTTCCTGCAGAACGTTCTTGCAAGCTGTGAACAATATAATAATATTTTTTTAAATGTTAAAATTTTCTAAATAAATTAAGCGCATTGCTGGTCTCTTAAACATTAATTATTGCGTCAATCAAAAAAGTAGTGGGAGTTACAAAATAATTTATTTGGCTGAAACAAAAAGTTTCTTAACCACTTTTTATTGAGTATACCAATGAATTTGGTTGAGCGTACAAAACACGCAGCTGCGCATGCGCTTTCATTCAACGCATGACAAGCAACTGACCACTTTTTCAATATGGCAGATTAAAGCGAACATCATTCTCAGTATATTGATCGTTAACATTAAAAAAGAGTGTTTTTTTTTTGAAAAAAAAATTATGAAAAAAAATTTTTACAAATCCAAAAGATTTGATTGAATCATAACATCTTGTCCTTCTAGTTTTTTTTCGCGGACAAAAAAATATTTGATATTTTATTTACAAAATACAATTTTCCCGTAACAACGCAATTGTTGGCTAGCAAACAATGTGTTGGTCTAACATAAATATTTTGTAAAAATTTAGTTAATTTATCGAAGATTTTTAATTAGTTTAATCAAACGCTCCAAAAAATAATTTGTTTGGCTACAAAAATTATTTCGTTGCTTCTACAGAAACCACAAAATTCGATTGGGACAAGCAAACTTTAATTCGGTCAACCAACCTTTTTTTCATATCACATTGAGTTCTATAGACACAAATTTGGAAAAATGTGCAGTTAGCTTTTAGTGATTTTTATTTCAATTTTCGTCGGGATTTTAAAAATATTTACGGAGAACAAGTTGAATATATTATAGCAATCTTATATAATATAATTATATAATCTAATATAATCACAATAATATAAGTAATCCAGCCAATATACTTGCAAATTCACCGATTTTGTTAATTTTTACATATGTTGCAGTACGTAACAAAATAAAAGAATCATAATTTTTTAAGTTCTGACATCCACTTTTAAGGGATAAAATCCACCCTTAAGGTTTACCCTTGAAAATGTCTTTTTTATGTATATCGGCATCTAATAGATATTGTTGAATAAAACTAAAATGAAAATATTTGTTCTTAAGAATCCCCAGATAGTAAATATATTTATGACCCAAGGGGTTGGAACCCTTATTTGACATTTTAAAAACTATATATTTTTATGAATATTATTATCATTAAAATCGGGGCATTATTTTTAAAAAATTAAGAAAAGCCTTTTTGTTTACAATATCGAATATTTCATTTAAATTGATTCAGGATTTCCAACAAAACCATCTTAAAGTGATGTGGCACATGTAAATAGTGAGAAATAAAATTTTTTTTACATATTTATTCCAAATTAGTATTATAGGGTTGAAAATAATCACTCCCAAAAGTGGATTATTTATAGCATTTTTAAAACAATTATTCATAATAAAATATTTTCTTCATAAATATAAAATGGAGTTGCCCTCAGCTTGGGTAGTATTTCATCTTATATATGAGGGTTTCTTATAAAAAATAAACGTTTTATTTTTTTAAATTAAAAATGTAAATTAGATCATAAGTTACATTGGATAATTTACTTTTGGGGGTGAGTTTTTTCACCCCTTTAGTACTGCTATTGCAAAAAAAATTTAATTGATTTGCATTTTTTTATAAATCACACTCTGTTTACACGTAGAAAAATCTTTAAAAAAAACAAATGTATTTCTTACTCTCTACGAGTGGTTCATTACTTCAAGTGATAGTTGAAAATAATTGTGTGTGGTCATTTAAAAAATCCTGAAACACATGAAAACAAATATTCGATATTGTCAACAAAAATGCTTTTCCTAATTTTTTTGAATTCATGTCGAAATAATATTTTTAAATGTTGAAATAATAGTTTTAACCTCTTGGATCATAAATATACCTGATACCCTAAGCTTCTTATGACGAATATTTTCCACTTGCTTTTATTCAAAAATATCCTTTAGGTGCCGAGATATTTAAAAAAATTATTTTTAAGGTTTAACAACGGAATTCGTGTAATTCATGGAATTGCAGGAATTCGCTGAATTTATATAATTTACGGAATTCGTAGAATTCATAGAATTCACAGAATTTGTGGAAATTGCAGGAATTCGAAAAATTTACGAAATTAATTAAATTCTTTGAATTCAAGGAATTCTCCGAATTGATAGAATTTACGGAATTCGTAGAATTCATGGAATTGCTAAATTTACAGAATTAATTGAATTCATCGAATTCTAGGAATTCTCTGAATTGATAGAATTCACGGAATTCGTAAAATTCATAGATTTCGTGGAATTCGTGGAATTCATAGATTTTACAGAATTTGTGGAATTCAGGGAATTCTTGCAATTCGGAGAATTCACGGAATTTGTGTAATTCATAGATTTCACAGCATTTGTGGAATTCAGGGAATTCACGGAATTTGTGTAATTAATATAATTTCAGGAATTGCTAAATTTATAGAATTAATTGAATTCAGAGAATTAATTGAATTCATAGAATTCAAGGAATTCTCTGAATTGATAGAATTCACGGAATTCGTATAATTCATAGATTTCACAGAATTTTTGGAATTTAGAGACTTCACGGAATTTGTGTAATTAATATGATTGCAGGAATTCGCTAAATTTACGGAATTAATTGAATTCATCGAATTCAAGGAATTCTCTGAATTGATAGAATTTACGCGATTCCTAGAATTCATGAAATTCACGGAATTCACGCAATTCGTGTAATTCATGAACTTAAAGCAATTCGCTAAATGTACGGAAATAACTAAATTCATCAAATTCAAGCAATTCAATTAATTGATAAAATTCACGGAATTCGTGGAATTTATGGAATTCACAGAATTGGTGAAATTCACGGAATTTACGGAATTCATTCCATTGATGAAATTCATAGCATTCATGGAATTCATGGAATTCTTAGAATTCATAGAATTCATAGAATTCATACAGTTCATAGAATTCATGGAATTCATAGAATTCATACAGTTCATAGAATTCATGGAATTCATGGAATTCATGGAGTTCATGGAATTCATGGAATTCACAGAATTGGTGAAATTCATGGAATTTACGAAATTCATGCCATACATGAAATTCATAGCACTTATGGAATTCATGGAATTCATTTAATTCATAGAATTCATGCAGTTCATAGAATTCATGGAATTCATGGAATTCATGGAGTTCATGGAATTTATGGAATATAGTAGCATGAATATAGTGAATTATTTTAATTCCATATATTTTGCTAATTTCGTGAGTTCCATGAATCTAGTGAGTTCCGCGAATCTCGAGTATTCCAATCATTCCACGATTACGTGCCTTATATACTATATATTAACCAAAGTTTTTGCTCAGTCGAAAAATTTGTTTTTTTTTAGGAAACAGTGTCTTGAAAAGATTTACTTTGCAGAAGTTTCACTAGCATTTTGAAATTACAATATTATGTATGGTCGCCTTAACGTTTCGGAAATGAGCTTCTAATACATGTAGAGGCAGTTTTCATCAGAAATTTTCAGTGTACGTAATAAATTAAATTAATAAAACTACTAAACTGAACTAAAAAAGGCAAATATTGGGTCTGAAATACATTCAAAATAATATTAGTATGTACCTTCTTATTATTCATGTTAATCTTGTTTTTGAAAAACCGGTGGCATTTATTGAATGCAGATGTGAGTGAGAATGCCTCGATATGTCTCCAACAATTGGTTTGTAAGTCCTCACGCTTTACTCCTAGCTTCTCTGCAGTCTCTATTGCATCCTAGTTGACAAATAGAAACAAATCCATTCAGGAAATTGTTAAATTTTTTTCAATAAACCAATATTGAGGCTTTAAAAATTATCATAACAAACTAACCCAAGCAGCATATTGTAATCTATCCATGACATCACCTATGTTTTTAATACATTCGTCAAGTAGATTAGGCGGATCCGGCTGTCCGAGGACTTTCTGAAAATATGAAAAGAAATTCTTTGCGTGAAAAAATATAAAATTTATGAAACAAAAATTATGTTTCATTAGAATTTATGATTAGAAATGCCCCCACTACCAACATTTTTTCTACCTAAATTAAATGGAGTTTATTTCTTATATATAAAATGATATAAGAGGATAAAATGATAATTTAACACGACAGACTAACTGTGGTACGTTTCGTTAGCTTGTATTGCTAAACTAAGCAGGCTATAATTTTATTATTAAAACACTAAATAATATTGTTAAAGTCTAGTAAAAAATAGTGGTTGAAATCAAAATCCACTTTTTGTTTAAGGAAGATTTACCAATGTGGTTTGGATTAAAACATTGATGGTATAAATGAGCCAGGTATAGCTAAAAGATAATATTAAAAAATTTCACAACATTATAAGAGAACAAAGGGCGTAAACTGGACAATTTGACAAATATGGATGGATGAAACATGTGTGACTAAATAGGTCTAAGAGAATCTGTACGCATGATAGTGTAAAACATTCGGAATTAAATTTTTTGAAGTACCGGGAAGTATCTGTGATTTAGTGAATGGATAACTTCTTCTTTATTATTTACGCTATTCGGATTACTTTTAATGTGGATCATCTGAGAATTTAAACCTTTATCATAAGCAAATTCAAAATCCAGTATTTTTACATTATCCCAGTCGAATACATGGTTAAATTTTTTCTGATATTTCTTGATAACAGATTCACTTTTCCCATACTTACATTTTCATTGTCACGAGTTTTTAAAGATCTCTTTGTCTCTCCTATATAACAAGCGTCGCAGTTGTTAAATGTGATTATATAAACTAAATTGCTGCTGCCTCACTTTTTTGTACAGTCCTTACCGAGTTTTATAATCGATTTCAAAGTAGTTTTAAGGAAAGGTGATATAGCTATATTGATTTATTTTTACTGTTGTGAATAATTTATTAAAAAATGTTTGGTATATATGTTAAACAAACTATCGGACGTTTAAAAAATTTTGTTCACAAGAAGAATATTTTTCTTTGGTGTTTGATGCATATTTCATTTTCGTCATGCGGACTTTAATTTCTTTTTTGATAAATTCTAAAGTTTAATCATTTTCTAATAGATTTTGCATAACAATTTGTAGATTATTCGCATGAAATCGCTCGTTAGATAATCTAAACGCCCTATCAACCAAATTAAATACAATATTTCTCTTAATTTGTGATATATGACCTAAAAAGTAGTTAATAATTCTGTCACTTGAAGTGTTTTTTTGATGCCAGTCCGTAATTATGATATTGTTGTCTCTAATTAGAGTTAAATCCAAAAAATTGATGCTATTTTTGATCTCCAATTGAAAGGTAAATTAAAGTTTTGGATGATATGTATTGGAGGTATTAATTACAAGGTTTATGTGGTATTTCTTGACACACAAAATAGTTTCATCGACGTAAAGATAGTAAAAAATTGGAACACAACCATGAGTCTGTTTCAACTATTTTCAGCAACTGGTTTTCAGGTGAGATAGGAGAGCCCGTCCGGGTTCACTAAATTTTTTGGTACAAGGTGCAGCCATAAACAAAATAAGTATTGTCAATTAGTATTTTTAAACGATTTCTCATTTTATGAAAGGATGTGTTACTAATCGATTCAATAAGATGGTATCTTTTGTCAAGACTTTCAAGAAATATTGAACACAGAATGTATTTTGGGCCGCTGAATCCTACACGTCAAAATTTTCCTCTAGCCTACGGGAAATGTGTAAAATCTAGGGTTTTCTGAGTTCTTTGAACGTCTACTCTTTAAAGTGGCAAGTCATTGAAAAATATAGTATCTTTATATATTTTAAGTTAGTAAATTAATATTAGTACTCAAAATTACTTTGCAGTGCTACAAATGTTACCCTAGCCTAGGAGAACCTGTGAAAAACTAACAAAAGCTTTTGACTTTACTAAGGTTATGGATCTGTGCAACAAAATTTGATGATAAAGATACAGTTTTGTCAATAAGAGCCTTCAAAATGCATTTTATTTATATTCGTCTCGAAGTTTTTAACCTTAAACAATATCTATAGTGCCTCCTTTCTCTTCTAACCTTTGGAAACTTTTTAGAAATTAAGAAAGAATCTAATGAATTCAGCTTTCTTTATGCTTTCTAGGTCTTGCGTCTGATAAAGATCTACGTAATGGTCTTTTTACGTTTTTTTTCTCTGCGTTTAACATCTCTTTTTAACATTCAGCAAAATTCTGCCATCATATGCTCATCTGATCGTCCTCTGATAAAGGTGATCGATTTATTTGATGTCTTGATGGAAGCGTTCACCCTGTTCTTCGCTTTCATCGCCAAGATTTTCGGGGAAGTAAGCTAGCTGTGAGTGAAGGAAATGCAGTTTTAAGTTCATCAAACAACCTTGTTCATGGTATTTCTAAACCATATTTTCTACTAATTCTCTGTAGTCGTTACTTTTGTGGTTTCCTACAAAATTCTCTAGCACTTTTTTAAAACTGCGCCAAGCATCTTTTTCGGTGTCAGTTATATGTTCACTAAATTTACTGTCTTTGTATATTTGCCGAACTGGAAGCCTATAGAAAACTCCTTCCTTCACTTTGGCGTCGGATAAACCTGGAAACTTGCTTCCTAGATATCTAAAACATTCTCCTTTTTTGTCTAGTGATTTAACAAACTGTTTCATCAAGCCAAGTGTGATATGAAGAGGAGGCAAACGAATTTTCGCAAGCTCACCCAATGGCTCCTTTAATATATTGTTTGAACCAGGTTCAAAAGATGACCTTTCTTGACACTTTTTTTGTGTAAAGGGATGCTCGCGATCTATACTATCCCACAAGCACAAAAAGCAGGGATATTTAGTGAAAGCTGATTGTTGCCCTAAGTATAGTTACTATTTTCAGATCTTCGCAGATCTACCATTGATGTACCGAATACTTAATCAGACTTTAAACCTTCTTAAGATTAATGTACTCTTCCTTCAGTTTAGTGGAGTGGGCTATTGGTAGTGATGCGAGCTTATTTTTATTGTAAAGTAGCACTGCTTTATGACTTCGCTTGGAAGAGTCATTGAAAAGCCTCCACTCATCTTTATAAATATTTTGTTTCAGTTCATTTATCAAACCCTTAACATGTAAACAATAGACTTTTTTCAAATCTGAGGTCAAGTATTTAGCACCATCCTTAGGCAAAACTAAGTTTCGGATCAGTTTATTCAATTCCTTTTTCGTGTAAAGTTCGAGTGACTTTTGTTCTCCTTCAGGGATGAAGTCATCACCACTATCATCATTGTCAGTGCCGTATGTGCAATCGTCACTTTCATACTCCTCACCTGAAAACGTTTCAATTGATGTGTGCTCAAATGAAGAAATAACATTTTTCTCAACTTCTTTGATATTTTGAGACTCTTCGATACTATCGATGTATTTATTACATGAGATAGATGGCTTGATGACGTTGGGAACGTTTGCATAGTCAATATTCTTATGGTCGAAGTTTTGTTTAACAAAAGTAGTGTTTTTTAAAAATAGCAATCACGTTTATTCTAAGGTTTACTTCATATTGTCGTTGAATTGAATTTCATCTTTTTTGTTTCTTTATTACGACGTAGTGTACTATATAAATTATTGCATATAATCCTAGGTGCCCATTCAGTCTCTTGATTTTCGATTTCACGGTCAAAGCACGCTTGATACAGCTCTTTTATTGATTCTATGATGTTCCTGCGATTTTTGGTATTATGTATTTACTGCAAGCATGACAGAAACAGTTCAAATTCCCGTTACATTCATGACTAGAGTCGGATTTTTGTGTATTTTGGTTTTTGTGATTGTTAAGTTCCATACGGATAAAGAAAAACCAGCATTTGGCCTGAGGATGAGGGCTTTCCGACTTTGACGAGCAAAGTACTGCGAACTTATTTTGAGTACTAATGTTAATTTACCAACTTAAAGTATATAAAGATACAGTATTTTTTCATGGCATTGCCACTTAAAAGAAAATACGTTTATAGAGCCCAGAAAATCCTAGACTTCACACATTTCCCCTATGCTAGGGTAAAATTCTGACATGTAGGGGAAATTCTGAGGTCGGATTCGGAATCATCGGCCCAAAGTAAATAAGGACATGACCAGGTGTAATAAGCTCACATCTAAAAACAAAAGAACATGGTCATTATCGATTTTGACACTTTTCAGTTTTTGTTTTAATTCATTACTATTATTAATATATGACAAGGGAAGCTTAATCGCAGTTTTTAGTTTGTTTAACATTTATACTAACATTTTTTTAATCAATCATCGACAACACTGAAACAAGTTCAATATAGCTACATTATCTTTACTTAAACCTACTTTAAAATTATATGGGTAAGGTATGAAAATTTTGTCTGAATTTATATAAGCAACAGTAGGTTAAAAATTGGACACTGTAGAAAAATTAAAAAGGACGCCAATATCTGGCATATTGTCTTCATATTATATATCATTTTTTTGTTATTCTTTTCACTAACCTGAAGGAAAAAAGGTTAAAATTAATCTATCGTGTCTAAACATTGTCTATTAAACGTTATTTACTTTTGGCATAACATTTTCTACTGCGAGAAGAAGTACATTGTTTGTTCCATATTATTTATTTAAATTTACAAAAAAAAATTTCCAGGTCCTATTTTTTAATAAAAATATTTTCAGTTGATACATAATATGAGTGACTCTGTAGAAAAAGATTATAAGTTTTGGCTCTTGGGAAATTCAACTAAGAAAGCTGATGTTTTGACCACAAGATGTAAAGTCTTACGATGATGCTTGCACTTTAACAATGAAGAGAATTATTCTTTATAAGACAGCGCACGGAAAATAAGTCGGAAAATAATTAATGATTGGGTTAATCTGGGAATCACATAATATCATACAAATATAAAAAATAAGAATCTGTTGTCAGAAAACGAAATGAATTTACTAATAGGCGCGATACTCTTTTTGATATAGTTGTTACAGACAGCACACAGATTAGTGTTTCTCAAGAAGAATTTTTGTCTAATGTGAGAAAAAAAAGAGTAAAGAGCAAAAAAATTAGAATAATAATGATTTAAGAGCAAGAATCAGTGACAATAGACCGTTACAGGGGTAAAAAGATCGATGGTAGCATCATTAATTAAAGCAGGTTCTGAAAATCCACCTCGAAAAATAGGAGCAGAGAAAACAAGAATCTTATCAGAACAATTTTCTGACTGCATCAATAATTGTACCAGAAGTTTCATCAAGGTAATAAATAATTGCGAGGAATTTTTGAAAGAAGATCCTGAAATTTTGCCCAAAAATAAGAACTGCATCGAAGTTCAAAGGAAGATCCTTAAAATAAAAGTAGTTAATGACGCTTCTCATCGTGAGGATACTTTAATCCAAAATTACTACTCTATCCTCTCTAACCTTTTTCCTTTGATATGGCTCAACCTAAATATCTAGTTTGCATATGGGGCATTATTCCTCAACTGCCCCCACTCTAAAAGTCATGTTTTTCGATTGTCTTTAAATTCTAGGAATATCTTCGCCTACGTCCTATCAAGTTATAGTTTCCGGAGTCTACCACGTGAAGGGGACAGTGCGATTTTAGACTCCGTTTATTTGTAAGATAATTCGAAGTGCTTGATTTTAGTAAGGCGCCTCGCGTCTCACTTTATGGGATGCTTGATTTTTGTGAGTCCCCTTGCCTCTCACTACACAACCTCTTTATGCTGTTCGCCTCTTCTTCGTACCAGCTTTCAACTTTCTTGGAGTACTATTCCGAAAAAGTCAATTGTTGGTTTGTGTTGCATACTGTGGAGGGCAATGTCTTCTGCAGTTTAACATTGGATGAAAAATGCTCTACATTTCCCAAAATTTCGCGCATATTTCCGAAAATTTCATAAATATTCATAAGTTCCCATAAATTTCATAAATTTTAATAAACCTCATTAGTTTTAATAAATTTCCTTTGCCTAAGAATAAAAATTGCGAAATTGAATCCCAAATAAAAAACTTAAATTTGTTTACTTATCTTTTTTGGTTGAAAACTCTATTATTTTATTGAAATTTTAATGAAGTATCTCTTCATATTATTTAAATTATTTAAATTTATTAAAGTATCTCTTCTGATTGAAAATTGAACCATTTGACGTAAATTTACCTACTAGTTAGGAAATGCGACTATGTTTTGTTGATCTTTAATCGCTTTACTTTGAAACTTCGACCATCTACCTCAAAACTATTTTCTTGAAAATACAAAACAGCTGTTTTTGGTTTAAGTGTAATCTATTTTTTAAGTTTCTACATTTGCTTAAACACCATTGCTATTTTGTTGAGAATGCAATATATCTCGACATGCAATTTTGAGTAATGAAAACACATGATATCGTTATGATTATATTGGTATTTTGATTTTGTATATTCTCATCAGAAAAGGTATTAGATTTTTGTAAAATTCGCCCCCTCCCCTCGGTTTTTGTCAAATTTCTACGTTTTAAGACCCTCTAAACCCTCTAAACAGGTTTATACGAAAGTGCCTGCCGGAATGTATGTCTGTATGTGTGTCTGTACTTATGTCTGTACTTATGTCTGTATATATTTCAGCATGTATGTCTATGTATTTCT
>JAAAKG020089680.1:0-16386 GCA_010014905.2 Druon quercuslanigerum | reverse complement strand
GAAATCATATTCAAGTTAAGTATCAATTCTTTATATGGTGGAGACTGTAGTTATAACTTCCGTCCCACCAAACTTCAGTTATTAAGCAAGGAATGGGAAAGGAGGGGGGGGGGGTGGAACCGAAAGAGTCGTCTTTGGTTGACTCACAAATAATTTTATTATTTTAGAAAGATTTTAGATAGATTTCCAAGATTAGGCAAGTGTTTCACAATCATCTATCAAGTATTTCACAAAAGTTTCAACAATTTCACAAATATTAACGAATATTTCAAAAATACTTCAAACATTTCGCAATGGTTTTTAAAGCAGTCACAAAGATTTTACAAAGATCAAAATTATGGCAATTATTTTCCGAATTATTTAAAAAATTTTAGAAATAATACTAGACATTTCATGTATTAGCAAGAAAGTTCCTGAATTGTGTAATTCCGCATTTTAAAAGAAAATGATATAGGCTTATCTTTTCGCTCGCCTGTTGGATGCTGTAGCCCGACACTTTAAAAATTAAATTAAATAATTAAAATTGAGCACACACGAAGAGAATTCTTTTTGATGTGTAACGCGCAAAAATCCGACTCAGACTAATCTCTCAAAGGCAGAGAAACCTTTCTAGAGATTGTCAAATTTTCAAGAAGAAATCTTTGTTACACAAGGAAGGAAAACCGAGAGAAAGAAAGAGGGAGGGAGAGAGAGAGGGAGAGATAGAAACAGAGAGAGACAGTCAAAAGGGGGACAAAGATGCGAATGGAAATTTGAGTGTTTACTCTTCTTATAAAAAACTGTAAGGGACTGAATTTTCTTGAGTGGCAATAATTTACCGTGACCTAGACGGCCCTTAACAGGACGCACATGTTGACCAAAGTTTAAAACTGGATTCCCTTTTTAAATTTGGAAATTTCTGAATCGTAAATTTTCGATTTAAAAAATCAAAAAAAAATCGAATTACAGAAATACCTGATTAGAAAATTCCCAAATAATAAAATTCCCGAGTAATAAAATGCCCGAGAAATACAATTTCCGAATAGAAAAAATATCTAATAATAAAATTCCTGAATTATAGAAATCACGAATTGGAAAACTCTTGAATAATAAAATTCTCGAATTGGAAAATTACTGAATAATAAAATTCGCCCATAATAAAATCATCAAAAATTAAAAATACCGAATTGAAAAATTCCAGAATAATACAATTCTTGAATAATTAAATTCCGAATAATTATGTTGCCGAATTATAGAAATCACTTCTATTATTTTTGATTTCTGAACTGTGTTTTGAAAAATATTATTTTGATGTAATTTTTATTTTGACCTGCTCTAGATTGATTGAAATTTATTTGTATTTGTAATATTTTAACTAAAAGGTGTTGAAGCAAAGAACATAACCTCAGAATCCAATTTCTTTATTTTACTTCCTACATAATACAATGATAAATTTTCCCCTTATGTTTGGTTTGATTTTCATTTTTTTTTAATTTAAAATTTGTCGTATAAAATTATATTTAGCCAATTTATTAATTAATATTTTAGAAATTCATGTCATTAAGAATATTATTATTCACGTTTTAATAATATTCAATGATCAAATCTAAATTACTATTATTATTGTTGTTATTCTACTCACTATCTTTCAGGTGTTACTACATTTATCAAAAAGCCTTAAATAATAGTATTTTTTTAAAGTGTGCTTAAAAATGGATTCTTCACTTTTCAAATATGCGTAATTGTTAAATCTATGCATGGTTATTTTGAATTCCTTTATTTACTGTTCAATCAATGCCTAAATATTAAATTTGACTTAAAAGGCCGTAAGGATTAGTAAAAATAATGTTTACATCACTTGCAAGTTAAATTAAAATAATTTAACTTTAGATTAAACACTTAAATAAAAATTAGGTAAACATTTATTAATTAAGGCAGCAAGTAATTTTTAATTTAAAGAATTTTTTTTTTAACTTAATCTGACTTACAGAGGTTAGGTCGATGTGGCCCCGACCAGGACCAAAAAACCAAACATACGGGAGTTTTTATTCTAGTACATTGTTCGGAAATAAATTCAAAATTTATAATTTTATTTTATTACATTCAATCAATTTAATATAAACTTTGTAAAATATTCCAGCGGAAAATATGTTTGCAACTATTTAAAGGGTAGTTTTAACATCCCGTCGAAATTTATGCAAGCAAATTGAAATTAGCCAATAACCAAAACGACAGAAGTTTTTTTTATTTTTTCATCCTGATGAGAAGGTATTGGTCTTATGTAAAATTTGACTTTTGAAAGTTTTCATCAACTCTCTACGTTTCGAGAACCTCTGAGTCAGAAAAAAATATTTTTAACAATGTTGTCTGTCCTTCTATTCGTAGTCTGTAGCCTACCCGTATTCTGTAGTCTGCAGGTACGATAACATTCGAAAAAATAATCGGACTGGATTAAGCATTTGCAAGCTTTTTCAAAACTTTAGCACCATTTCCTCCTAAATTTAAAAAATCTCTGTAGAGACTTGTTTATTTAAATACCACGCTATAGATACAAAAAATAGATGTTGTTAGAAATTTCTCTTCTTTGGTAGCAAATTCGTATTCTGGCATGAAAATTCGAAGAAGTCAACTTTAAGTAAAATTCGAGTAAATTTTTGATACGTAAAATCTAAAACCGAAAATCTGGACCAAAATTGAGGACAGAACCCACTTGCTATATTATGTTATTAGGAGGTCAGTTTAAAGGAAGGTGAAAAACTTTTTGCTGTATTCTCCCAGCCGACAGGGTCCGGAAATTAGGGACGCCATCCACTTGCTATATTTTACCAGCAGGAGGTTGATCGAAATGAAGGTTAGAAACTGCTTGATGTATTTTATTATCAGACAGGGACTAGAAATTTGAGAAGGCGATCCACTTTCTGTATTTTAACAAAAAGTGTCAATGGCAAGGGAGTTGATAAACTTCTTGCTGTATTTTACCAGCAGGCAGAGTCCGGAAATTGTGGACGCTACCTACTTGATATATTTTACCAGCAGGAGGTTGATCGAAATGAAGGTGAGAATCTACTTGCTGCATTTTACCAGCAGGCACGGACTAGGGATTGAGAAGGCGACCCAGTTGCTGTATTTTAACAGGAAGTGTCGGTAAAAAGGGAGGTGAGAAACTGCTTTCTGTACTTTACCAGCAGGCAGGGTCCGGAAATTATGGACGCTACCTACTTGATATATTTTACCAGCAGGAGGTTGATCGAAAAGAAGGTAAAAGCTGCTTGATGTATTTTACCAGCAGGCAGGGACTAGGGATTGAGAAGGTGACCCAGTTGCTGTATTTTAACAGGAAGTGTCGGTGGAAAGGGAGGTGAGAAACAGCTTACTGTATTTTACCAGCATGCAGGTTCCGGAAATTGTGGACGCGACCCACTTGATATATTTTACTAGCAGGAGGTTGATCAAAAAGAAGGTGAGAAACTGCTTGATGTATTTTACCAGCAGGCATGGACTAGAAATTGAAAACAACCCACTTGACTATTTTACCAGCAGGCACGGTCCGGGAATGAAAGACGCGACCCACTTGATATATTTTACCAGCAGGAGGTTGATGAAAAATAAGTTGAGAAACTGCGAGAAAATATATCAATTTTCCAGAAAATAGTCGACTTTCAACTCGAAAACATAAATTCAGAACGAAAAATTAAAGCTCATATTTTTAGATTAAAAATTAGTTTTGAACCAACAAAAACAGAATTTTTATTAAATTTATTAAATTTTCAACAAAAATGATGAATCTTTGATTAAAAAATAATTTTTAATGAAATGTGTAGTAGTTCATATTTCCGGAAAGTTATGAATCATATATTAAACAAAATAATTTTGAACCAAATATTTACATATTCAATTCAAATGACAATTTTTTACAAAAAAAAAACTTTTTCGACAACGTAGTTGAATCGTTAACAAAATATATATTTTTTCAATTTAAAAGATAAGCAACAAAAAAAATTCTCTTCGCCAAGAAGGCAGATTCTCGTACCACGCCTACGGATCGCGACTGCTGGTTGTAAATTTGAAGGTATTTTTTGTGTGAGCAATTGTTGTCTATTAATACTTTTTTTGTACCTTTTGTCGTTATTCAAATTTTTTTTTATTTTTAATATAATTTTTTATTATTCCCACCAAAAATGCGCGTGCAATCAAAAATTATATATGAAAAAGTTGTAGCTATGTTTTGTAAGAGCAACTTTTGTCTATTGATTTTAGCCATAGCTTCTAAGGTTTGCACAAATTATATATTTTTATTTTATTTAATTTTTTCAATATATTATCTATGGATGGTACGTCTACGTACCTTTGAAAGAAGTTTTTAGATCAACTTATTCTTGTTAAAAGTATGACTACATATTAGCTTAAAAATATGAAAGGAAATTAAATTTATTACAAAATTTTGCTGCCTAATGGCTGTATTGTATAACTTTAGTAATTTTTAGGTAAAACTCGATTTTTATATCAGCATGAATACTTATTAGTTGACATTTTCTCTAAAACAAATGTCTGGCTTACATTTCAAGAGTTCGGATCAAAGGATTTATTTCTTTATTTTGGAAGTTCTAACATATTGCTATATTTTGCTATACTTTAGAATATTAATTTTTATTTTATTAAAATGTTAGAATTCTTGTTTATTTTTTTATTTTTTTATCCCAAATCGCGAATTTAAAAAAGGGCTCAACACTCCGCCGCACAAATTGGGTAAGGGGGGGGGGGGCAGCCCCGAATAGTGTGGCATAGGTGAATTTTCTTATATCATTGCTGTTATCGAACAATATTACTTCTACTTTACATTCAATAAAACTATTTTATCATAGAGATAGTGTTGCTTATTAAATAATAATTAGACATAATTTAAGTCCAAAATATATTGAACCTTATAAATAATTGAGGCCTGGTCAGGGGGACATACCTGACGATAAATGACCGTCAATGTAGAATAGCCACTTATCTTGTGGGCTCTACATAGTAGCAATATTAAGGATTCAATTTTAAGATAGAACGAAACCGTGAGATAGAAGTTTATAGTCTGTTTTGGAATCAATAAGACGATCAGGTAAAAGTCTCGTGCACCTCGAGGACACGGAGCGACCTAAGGATAACCGCCTTCTGCAGTTCCCACGCAAGTATTTTAGCATATTTTTCACAAGCAGGGATGCTTTTCAGGCTATTAACCAGAGAAAGCTTAGCAACTCTATAAGCGACGATGATAATGACAATTAATTTAACAGAATATTCTGTGTAAAATCGTCGCAACTCCCTTACAAGGTCTTTGGAGATGCAAGTCATACCTCTCTTTCTTTTCATTCCTCGTAACTATGATGTTTTTGTCAGCTGGAGCCGAAAATTTGATAACGAACAGGGTTCGCTTCTAGAAGTCAAGGAGAATTATATCAGGCCTCGAGTGTGCCACAAAACCAATTGTCGAGAATATAAAGTTCCAGAATATGCGACACTTCTCAATATGGACAATTAATTTTATTTCCCTAGGAGTGTTTACCGGGGCGATAGTAAGGTTAATGCCATAAGAGTGAATAAGATGGTAATAAAGTACTCTTAGTGTGGCATTGTGCCTTTGGATGTAGGTCTTTCCCGCACAAGTTGGACTGAAATGGTTGGAAGTGGCACCATCTTGACATGCCGAAATGAAAGAAAAAGTTGGGTCACACGACATTGACTGATGCTTCACATATATGTGGCAGATGCTGTGCATCCTTTTATCGAGGAGCTGTTACCGCAAGTTTTTCTTTTGTGCTTTCTCAGTGTTTTAGCAGCCTCCTCCGTTACTTTGTGCAGAAACTCTCCTTTGCCGTCTTTTACGTGCTTCTTGACCATTTTAAGAAGATGATCTCTTCCATTTGCGACTCTACTTGCTTTACCCAAAATATTCCTGTTGTGAAGGCATGAAATATTTAATATTCCTCGAATACCTTGACGGCGTGAGATTAAGAGTCGCGGAACAAAAGACTTAAGATGCATGCTTTTGTTTTTGTGCATAACCTTTCCTGTCCCGATATCAAGGGATCAAAGCTCGTTCTTCGTCCATGGAACCACTCCAAATGAATAGAGCACTACCGGGACGGCAATCATATTCGTTGCAGATACTTTGTTTCTCGCCGACAGTTCGGAAGATCAAATCTGCCAAATGAGCTGTTTATATCTGCTTCAGAGAGTATCCTTTAGAGATGCTACATCCTGAATGCAGCTCTGTGGTACGCCCAAGTACGTATTAGTCTCTCCAGTGCAAAGACGTCGATTAGCGCTTCTATCGACGAGCTCGGGGTCTTCAGAGATGGCATTAAGTTTTCCTCTGTTTAAATAAAGCTTGCCGCATTTGTCTAACTCAAATTCCATTTTTATTTCCTCAGTGTATCGTTCAAAAATCCCTAGAGATATATGTATTTGCTATTTATTTTTAGCATAAATATTAAGATCAAAAATGCTGAAGTCCTAGAGATAATGGCAATAATGTGAGGAAAAAAAAATTGGGCTCAGGGAGTCGCCCTGAAAGACACCTCTTTGGAAAGTGACCTTAATAGTAAGTATGTACTCGTAATACGTAAATTTAGTTTCGATTCGTAATGTTCGTATGGAAAAACGGTATAGGACTTATGGTGTCGACTTAGGTATTGACTTAGGTATCGAAAAACGTTATAGGACTGTATAACTCTTTGGGGAGAAACAGAACTCTGACCAGAACACCTAAAGCTTTTAATGAAAAATATCCTTATAATTTTACAATATTCAAAACGCTGTAACCAAGATCAATACAGAGTTCACCAATGAATTTTTCGTTAAAATTACCTTCAGAAATAGCACTGGGTGAAATGGGAAAGAAAAAGGGGGAAATAAGAAAAGGGAAAAATATAAAAATAGAAGGAAAAGGGAAGAATAAGGATAAAGCCAGGGTAAGTGGAACTAGAAAATATAGAATAGGGAAAAAGGAAAATGGGAAACCGTAAATCGGAATGGTGAAAAGAAAAATGTAAAGGTCAATAGATGATGGAAAAAAGGTGAAAATGGAAAGGGGAGAAGAAAAAAGATAGGGAGGCATGAGAAAAAAAGAAAAAGGTTTATTATAACAGGAAAAGAAGGAAAGGGGAAAGCCTGAAAGCGGCAGGGGAAAGCGTAACAATAAAAGGGAACGGGAGAAATAAAACGGAAAGAAAAAGATTGAGAAACCGGAAAGGGTGATAAGGGGAAGCGAAAATGAAAAAAAAGTGCTGAAAAGGAAAAAATAAGAGGGAAATAGGCAAAATAGGAAAAAGGCTCAAGGAAACGGGCAAATAAAGAAACCGGAAATCGTGGAAAGGGAAAGGGAAATCGTAAAGGGGAAATGTGAAAAGGTGAAAAGGGAAAGAGTTGGGCTGTTTAAATTGCAGATTCCAAATTTGGAAACAACAATATTTTAAAGTTAAGGAAATTATAAAAGATAATTATTTCCCAACTTATTACCTTTTGCTAATGAAGTCTCCAGATTTTTACATAATTTTGTTAAAGAATTTATCATCAGAGTAGTACTTAGTTACCAGAAAAATTTGTACAAATGTTTTTTCAATGACAAAGACAAATTGGTATCGTATTTTCTGAATGAAGGTTTTTTTATAAATTCATCTATTTTGTAGAAAATTAAGCAATTTTATGAAAAAGTAATTATTTATATGAAAAACTCGGGAGAGTCTTGTTAAACTTTTGTTAAACCAAAATGCTATATAAAGGTTTCCAAGGATGCTTTTTGTGCATTCGATAAAGAGTAAATTTTTTGTGATGAAATATCTAGCTTTTAATAGTGAATCTCATTAAAAAATGTAACACTATAATTTACTTTATTGATAAAATTGTTAAAACTTTAGAAAGATTTTAAAGTTACAAAATTTCTAAAAGTTTTTCGAAACCTTGCCCTATGAAATATTTTTTTACAACTTAAGCAGATTTCAATAAAAATAATTTGGACTTCAGACATGGGAACTAGCTATGTTATAAGTAGAAGGACAGCACGCAAGGTCTGTTCAAAAATATTCAAAATTAGACAGGCTTGTTCTGGTTTGAATGCTATCGCAATACTGTCTTTACGCAGCCCTCATGTATTGGCATTTTTGATTGTTCTGTAGGTTTTCCGGGTTGTCTTCACTGACAGTGATCGGCATATTTATAGTAGTAAATATGCCATATAATTTCCCAGTCGTCGCTTTTAAACAACATGAAGAACCTTATCGGAAATCTGCTTCTACCCTTTGTGATTTTTTTTACATTTGGTGGTAAGTATGATCAATGTAATAACAATCTAATTGCAAACACAAAACATAACATATACTTCAAAAATTAAAGAGCTGACAACATAAGGCTAAAGTTGAAAATACACTATTAAATAAACCCTTTAAATTGCCAATCTTAAGAAAAAAAAGCACGTTGACTTAGTATTGATCAAATTTTTTTAAAGGCTTTTTATGATTAATCATTAAATTCTAGCTATGAGCATATGTTGAAATTCTTCTGGTCCGACGACTCAGAGCCGCCACTAAGATAAAATTTTACGTGATGAACAAAATTAGTCTTGCGTTTTGAACTTCCGAGAAAAAGGTAGTTTTGTGAAATGTACTAGGCTTGGCTTCTAGAAGCTTTTTGATATTGCTATGGGTCTGGAAACATAACTTAGATTTTTTTACTGAGAATGTTTCATATATTTTTGTTATAAACTTTATTGGTTGTTTTACACGGCTAATCTTTGTACCTGTTTAATTAAAAGTACTAGGAGTGGATTTTATGTGAGGCCTAATATAATTTTGTGGTCAGTAACATCATCTGTAGATTTCCTAAAATGAGTTTTGTGATTTTTTCTTAACTATAAATTCAATTACTGTTTTACAAGGAGTGACATCTGTACGGTTTTGTGAAAAGTGCTTGAGGCGGTTTTCAGATTTTTTTTAATATCTCTGTAAGGTTGGAAACATAATCTGGATTTTTTTTAATGTGAATTTCCATAAAACTTGCAAACAAAAAATGTATTGGTTATTTTACATCGTCCATTTAAGGACTTCTTTCTTTAAAAGTACTAGGGGCGCTTCTTAAAAGCAGCTTACAATTTTGATGTTATCTTGAATTGTAATTTTTTAAAATATATTACATTTAAAAATATATTGGCTGTTTTGCATGGTCAATGTCGAGTCCCCTTTCGTTAAAATTACAAAGGGTAGATTTCAGGGGTTACCTAATCAACATTATTATGGTGTCAGTAAAAAATTCTGAAGTTTTCTGAAGATAAGTTTTCTAACAACTCTGTACTTTCGGTGTAGAGGTCATGTGTTTCGTCTTAAAATTTTTTGCTGTATTTTTGTCATTTTGTTTTTATAATGTCACCAGCAACCTCACGCGTGCTACAGCGCGTGACTATTAAATTTTTATGGAAAAGAATAAACCAAATGATTTTCTCTTCTACTTTATTTATATTTAAAAAATGAGGTTATTTACACCAGCCTCCTCTTATTTTTAATTTTCGGGTTTGCTTTAGCTCACTGAACTGCGCCTCAAGTGCGCCACCGATGACAAATTTTGCGCAAAAAAAATTGTAGGAATTATGTTGGGTGTTACGTGGCGGGTGTAGCGTCACTCTATCACCTTCATTTAAACAATCAAAGTTTAAATCACATGACCTGGAAAACCATCAAAAGCGCTCTTGAGCGCCACGAAGAAAAATTTTGCGCCAAAATGATAAGCGAGTTACCAGCAATGAAAATGGGGGAAGCTCACCTCATTTTTCTAAAATAATAACATTTTTTTTAATTCATTATTGCTATCAGTCGTAACATCAAATGCGCTCAAATGCGCTACCACTAAAAATATTTGCGCTAGCTAATTAACATAGATATCATATTTTGGGAAAGCTTAGTGCAACGCACGTGTTAAATCTTCAACAGTGACATGACATCTTGAAAATTGCCCAAGATATAGGGGTAAAAAAATATTACGAAGTGCTGACCAACAAAATAAATAGTTTGCATTCCTCATTGATAAAGAGCGTTCCCTATGGGGTTTCTAATGTGCTCATAAGAGACATACAGAAAATATTATTAATTATTTTTAGCCATCACTTTGCAAAATTCTGTTACCTCAATATCTTGGGCAATTTGCAAAATTAAAAAAAAAATTGCGGCGGTGCATTTGAGCGCATTTGTGGCGCAATTCAGTGTACTATACAAAACCCGAAAATTCATATTGGGGGAAGAAGGAGCTGGTGAAACTGACCTTAAAAAATGTGAAATAGGAGATTATATTTGAAATTAGCTTTTTACTTGATAAAAAATCAATGTTCACCTGATGTTGATGTAACTGATGTATTTTATTTTTTTAATCCACTTTGATGGTAATCGTATTCTTTAAATAAGGAACTAAGCACATTTATTTGCTGAAATATCAAATATTACAACATCGCCCCAATATATCGTCTCAAAGTTGGTTGCAAAAAATGATAAAAAACGCATAAAAATAAGTTATTAAACGGATATGATAACTGACCCATAATTTTGATATTTTGATTCGCTATATTGGAATTGCCATATTGGATCCGCAGGATTTTACAAAAGGCCATGATTATTTTAACTGTAATTTCTTTAGAGAACATTTTAAGCCTAATATCGCTTCTGTTAGTAGATTACATATATTGTAACCTGTGAGTTACAAGGGTATCCTGTAAATAGGCAATAGGAATATCTCCTGTGCAAGGCTTCGTAAGACCAGCATTGCAAGGGAGATATTTTAGAGCGCAGACTCTGAAAACTCCCACGCAAACGAAATTGAGTAACCTAGAGAGGGAGTACCGGAGAAAAAGTATAAAAAACGCTGCTAAGCCTAGAAACAGGATTCTTGATCTTGCAGCTGAAAAGCGAAGATTGAAGGGCTAAACCTGAAGGGGGACTTTGAATAATGTTTTCTTCCTTTTTTGCCGTCTATTTACTTAAATAGCTATTTTGAACTTTCTATTTAAGCAATATTCTCCTGGTGGAGAGATGAGCAAGACTCTTCCTTAATCCTGTCAAACGGAGAATAAACTCAAAGTTTTCCCGATCATTCAATATTTGATTTAAAATTGAGATTTATACTCAGAGATAATGTTCTCGAGGAAAAATTTCGTAGCTAAAAGCCCTATAATAAAAATTCTACATTTTGTCGGCCCGAGGCCTGATCTCACAAAAGATATTTTTTATTTATACTCGTCCGTTTTTATTAAATGTCTAAGCAACGTTAAGGACTCCTTAGCTCTTGGTTTACGCTATTTGAATGAGAACGGCAAAGAGCTGCCAATCACCCTAGGGCACTTACAGGGAATAGAGAGATGGATTTCATTGAATCATCTTTTTGAAAATTTATAAAATAAAAGATTATTATCGTCAGGATTAAATTAGTTCCTCGTCAGGATTACCACTGTATAATACAATGTCTTGAAGCAGCGGTGTCTCCCTTATAATTTCTAGATTGTGTGCGTACTGTTTCAAGTTATGATTTCTATTTTTATACATTGATATTTCTGAATAGAATCCTTATTTCTTGAACAGAACAGGCGCATGACAAGAAAATGTATGAAAAGCTAGTTCAGGCTTTATATCGAATAAATATTTGTGTGTCTTAAAAGAATCTTTGTTTTTCTTCATGCAAAGTACTCTTTTATATGAATAGAAAATTATTTATGTTAGAAAAATTAGATAATCTAACAATAGCTCACTAAGACTAAAATTTGGCAGTTACAATTTAAATCTTTGTTCACTTTCTACAGAATTGAATGCTGCTAGTCATTCGAAAGCAGGTTCTAAAAATCTTCAAGAAGTTGCTGGCAATCCCGGATCAAGTTCTGAGCGTCCAACAGGCCGCGGGGGCAAGCGCCCCAGGTCCGGAAGGAAGACAGAACCGAATATTACGCCGACAAATGTAATCCGTCTTATACGCCCCGCCAATAAGACCGCAAATTATATGGATAAAAAAATTGAATTGTGGATAAATGCCGAGAAAAAATTAGAGGAAGCTTACTTTCCTGGAATGCTTGAACATAATTATGAAGGTCTGAAAATGTATGGTCTTCTAATCGCCGTTGATGTTATAGGAGGTTACCAGACAGTCATATATCTCTTCAAAAATGGAACACTTATCGCAGTCCGGGCACCGATACCCTTTAGTAAGTATAATCTGTAAATTAGGTAACAGATTTTTTAAAAATTAATTAACGCTTGCTTCCTCCACCTTAAGAAGAATAAAACAATATAGCAAATGTAACAAAGCGACTATACTTTTCTTGAAAATTTAAGCGTTTAAAAGCTGTGTCATAAAGTAAAACAGATGTTTCAAATTTAATATCCCTAAGAATTTTTTAAAATATTGTAAAACCTTGTAAGTGGAATAGAATGCTTTTGAATTTCGCGAAATTCTATGAAATTGCTTGAAACGCTTGAAATTTCCTGAAATATTTGAAAGTTATTATCTTTAAAATGTTTTGAATCTTTTAAAAGTTCCTCGAAATTCTTTTAAATACACTAAATCATTTTAAATCGTTTAAAATATCTTGACATTCTTAATTTTCTTGAAAATTCTGTGACATTTTCCTATAAAAACCTTCATAACGTTATACATTTGAAACTTGTGCCTTAAAAGAAAAATACCGCAATAGGCTTAATGAAGAACCTAAAGCAGACCTGGATTTCTATTAGCAGTATCTATAGTTTTTATAAAATTTGTTTAGGTAAGTTATTGTTGAAACAATTACATTGCAATTATACATTGCGCCTTCATTGCCAATAAAACAATTTTCCACAAAGAATTTTCAAGGCATAAGTAGATTCGTCAGTAAAATACCTTCAGGCTTTTTTTTTCTTTAAAAAGGTGACTCTTTGAAAAAATATAATTTTATATGAACTTTTTATTATGAGATTGATTTTTATTTGTTGTAAATTCACAAATTTTTATTTCCTTTCAAGATGAAGAGTTTCTAGAACCTTCTCCTAACGAGTGGTTCATCATTCATGCTCGAACATTCTGGAGGCTGCAAGTAAATCCTGTGCAAATTATGTCCCTACAAGGAGAACCGTTAGACATATATCGCTACGATCCCGAAAAAATTGAGCTCTTTTTTGGAGGAAACAAACGAAAAGTGCATCTGAGTGATAAAAAAGAATTGTTTAAGTATCCTTTGGGTATGTCATTTTGTGTATACTCAATGCAGCGTTCTCAGCCCTTTGCACAAACTATGGGAGCTTTCTTTCCTAAGCCGAAGACATTTGTAGATGACGTGGAATTGGTTTGCTAAAAAGGTTTTAATAAATAAGTATTTAATTTGTGATTCAATTTACATTCACTCGATTTCTAATGCATCAAAATAAATACTGTTTGATATTGGTCTCATGAATCAACAAATTGTTATCCAAATTTTTTACTGAGTTTATCTTAAAATTCTTAATCTTGAATTTACAATCCAAATGTTCCAAATCAGTACTTCGACTTCAATGGGACCATCAACTACACGAAATAATAATTGGAACTCAAAAAGTTTCACTTTCCCGACTTCCTCTTAAGCGTTGTATAAAAACAAGGAAAATAATCCAATGTGAATCAAATTGACTGTTTATACGTTTTTCATACAGCTTAATAAAGATTTAATATTTAATTATGTGAATAAAAATTTTAAGAAGAAAGAACTACTTATTAACTAAATAAAAAAAAAAGAAAAGCATTTTTGTCGTGAAACTCGATCATGGAAACAAGCAAACGTCTAAGGATATCATTAAACATGCATCATTTACAATGAGAACGTATTTTTTGTAGAAGTAAGTGAATATAACAATGTAAAAAAGAAAAAGTTTTATTTTATTTAATTGATCCTCGTTCCATATATCGGGTTTTATGTTTTGCCTCCATTATAGGTTTTTTGAAAAAGTTTCAACAAACTCAATCCTTTTCACAATGCCCTCACTAATGATAATACTACCCTTTTGCTAGCTCCTATTCCGCCCTTGAACATAGTCGGAAGACTAATATTATTGAAAATTAATGACGAGAAGCCCTATTAAATCAACATACGTAATAGATAAAAACAAATATGAACGAATATAATTAACGTATTGTGGTCCAAAACTAACGGCCTAATCAGCAAAGTTGATGAAAGTGCATCAAATTAATTGTTTTTTAAAATAAAATTTTGATTCGTTCGAGAAAAGGTTATTTTAAGTTTTGAGCAGCTTGATGAGATTTTTGAGCGCCGTTTAATTAAAATACCGCGACCGTAATGAAAGTCTACGTATTGGTTGTCTAAAAAAAATCGTTGTCCGAAACCGGCCTTCTATTTTCTTACAGCAAGTCAAGGGAATAGGCAACATTCTGACTATATTTCGTAAATTGTTAGTAAAACAATACGATTTGAAAATAATTTTCAAATTTATTTTAAAACTTTTTTGAGGATATAAAATTGAATCAATGCGTTGATTACAATTTTACTCGCTTAATGTAGAAATTACAATTTCAATCGCTGTCTTCTGTCGATAACTTCTAACTTCTAACGATTACTGCGAATAGCCGGCGGACAGAACTAAAGTTTTCAGTTTTACTCCTTTTGTTCTTGTCGCGGGTTCTCTTCTCGCTGCTTCTTTTTTTCTGCTTTTTCTTTTAGTTTCTATTTCGAGAGGCAAAAGCAACTCTAGAGATGAATCCATAAATAACGTGTTCGCTCTCGAAGTTTATGTGCTCGGTGAAATGATTTTTTCTTCTCGCTGTTGATTTTGTTTTTCGTCATAGTTTAACTATCAAAGACACGCTAGCAAATCATGAGTGAACAAAAACGTAGGAGCTGGTTTCGGACCATACATTGGGGTCGGGTTAGGACCACGGCGACTTTTTTAAACAATGACTTGACGTTTAGAAATGATCTAAATTCATTAGTGCTTGCTTATGTCTAGGCTATAACCAGTCGAAACATGCTACTTTTGGATTTTTTAAGAAGAAATAAAGAACTTTAAACTGAATTTTTTTTCAGCTCACAAATTGAATCTGCTGATGTCAAAACACAATGACGAATCTGAATTTATTAAATTCTTCGGCAGTTGGACGAGCCTCAAAAGACGCTACCTTCAACTCACACAGGCAGGGTGGCGAAATGGGGCAGTTTTTTATAATAGGCCGGCTAGGTCCACCTACAGCGGAGTTATCCCTTTCAAACAACTTCGTGGGTAGGAAGACGTACCTATATTCTTCAGCGTACCGAGGTACTCGCAATATGAGTGGGTTTGTGCGGATTTAAACGTTCGCCTTTTTACAACGTCGAATCTCCAGGAGTTTTCAACACCCAAGAACTATTAAATCCGGTGAATTTGGGTCGTAGCCCGGGTCGGACACTTGGAGTAAAAGGGCGACCACAAAGTCGTCGTTCCTCCTCCTCCTGCCGGTGGCGTTCCTCTGCCCTACGATGTTCTGCTTGTGCCGTCAGCTACACACGGTCTGCATTGGCTAACCTTCGGGCCTCGATCCGTCGCTCCTTTTCCTCTGCATAAAGAGCTGCCTGTCTTCCCTGACGCAACCGTGTTAGGCGATTATGGCATAAGACTTAGTGGCCCTTTGTTATCAAAGGGGTTCGATGTTTGTCGGTATCCCGTATACGCGTTGAACTATTGAGACGCGCTGCACAACTCGCGGCGTTGTCGTAGCTGTGATGACGCGTGGTCTGCATTAAAATTACTTGCAATAATGACGTGACAACCTGTCAGTTCACGACGTCACCACGAAAAGGAATCGGCTAATCAAGGGGAGAACGACTTTGCAGCCCAGTGAAAGGCACCGCAAATTGTCACTGGGAGTGGCACGACGCCAGACACTTAATAACAAACACAATGATACAACACGAACACTGTGATGAAATCCAGGGATAACCTTCGAAGGCAAAAGCGGTGATAATATTAAAATGATGGAACACGGAAGCACGAAACGACGATGGATGGGTAGATGGTTGAATGTAAGCAGAGATGTGCAGGTATAGGCAAGAAAGGCACAAGTGTCACTTTTAATTTAAAGGCAGAAACTGATTTAATTGTAGAGGGATGGGTGACTAAGCGTGAAGCTAAACGAGAGTAGTGGGAGCGGCGGCGAGTCCGCTGATTGGCTGCGAGGTCGACAATCAAGTCACAGTTACCAGTGGGAGAGCGCTGTTTCTACCGCACTACCTCGGTCTTCACGCGCTTTCATAGTAATTCCACTAAAATTAAACACTTGATTTATAAATTAAAAATATAAATAATGAACTAAAAATTTCGAAACCTTGATACAGGTACACGTGTCCCCGTGCATGAGTTTATATTATTATTATTTTTTTCAGAATTGATATAACTTCTATATATA
>JAAAKG020089669.1:0-16387 GCA_010014905.2 Druon quercuslanigerum | reverse complement strand
AAAGTAACCTTGTTAGTTGTCACACGATTTTTTCCAGATAGGATAGTAAATCTGGTTTTCCAAAGTGGCATCAATCTGTCTATGCACCTCACAATTCGCGGATGAACCTTTAAGCTTTCCAAAAGACAGATGATAAGTTTATGGGAGGTCGGATCGAATTGATAATTGATAACAAATCGATAATTGATAACAATCCTCTTCAAGTATGTGAAAGTCTCTTTATATATATTTAAATTACACGAAATCTTTTGAAAATTAAAAAAATCATTTGATATTTTAACATTTCAATAACACTTGAAATTTTTTGAAAAATCCCTTTAAATTCCAAGAAATCTTGTAAAAATCTCAAAAATTTTCTAAAACATCTTAAAATTTCCCTGAAAATTTTTTAATCTCTTCAACTTTATCAACATTTTTTTGTTTCTCTTTGATGTCTACAGGATCTTCTGAACATTTTAAAAACTGTATCAAAATACTTTTAAAATCATGCAAACCTATTAAAAACTCAAAATTTGTGGAAATCTCTTTATTCGTAAGTGCTTGCAAAAAGTACAAAATTTTCAACCCCTCTACCTCGGCAAATTTTTTGACCAAAACGATTAATCCTTTTTTTTTGAAGTGCCATCTAATAGGGCTAAACTTTTTGTAAATATGAGCCCCATCGAAGAATAGTATATTACATACCTATGCCAGTAAAATACGAAATGTCTCAGATCACATATAATTATCAGCCGAGCAAAAGCCGAGGTTGATAAACATGCGATCCGAGGCTTTCTTTTTCACTGGTCGAGGTGTGTATACTATTGTTTTGCTCGACGGTGCCGGAATGCGGCAACTTTGTTTCGCGCAGCAGCCGCGAAGTTGCCCTTTCCGGCTGGAGGACAAAAAATTCATTTTTGACTTTGGTTAAATTACCCAAAATCTTTAAAAAATTATTTTAAAAAATCTTTTCCATAACATGCGCATCGAAAATTTGACTTTGTCTCTTTATTGATAGCGAGATAAAAATGATACGGCGTGCGCATAACCCCATCAATTTGATTTAGTGGTGTGAATGCAAAGACATTCAAAAATCGCTTTCGGCCGATTGGTTGATTCACTTTCACCTCGGCATCTGATTTCTATTTGACTCAGAAAGAACCGGCTATTTTCGCATCTCTCAAGAGGCAGCAAAAGTAGAGTTTTTGATGCGTGTGTTGAAAAAATCCCTTAAAATTTCCATGCAACTTTAACATTTAACTACAAAAATAAAAATAAAATATTTTTTAATTATTTTTTAATAATATGTAAAATTCTGAACATATATCCAATTTGCATATAAGTTCTTTAACTCAGAAGCTCATTGGCTAACTGAATGCATACAAATTTTTATTAATGAAGAAAGAGCCTATTGAAAAGCAACAAAACCAAGAACCATGTTCATAGACAAATCCTACAGAACTGGAAAATTCTGGCATCGAGAATAAAAAGCAGAAAGATGCTAAAATGATAACGAAGCCTATTAAAAACCATGAAAACTCTAAATTTGAACAAATTAAACTACAAACATCAGAAACTAATCAAAAGTACAGAAACAATGAACACGACATGTCTTCCGCAAAATGTGCAAGTTTGTAAGGACCATATTGATGAAATAATTCAACTGAAGCGGCGTGTAGTACAATTAGAATTGGATAATCGACTTTTAAGAGAAATAAATGTCGAGATGCAAAAAAGTTATAAATTGTTTTGAAAAATTAAAAGGTAATTTTTTTTTTAATTTTCAATAACCGAAACTAATATAAACTGTACAAATCTAATTCACACTGAGAGATAAGACAATTTATTTCATCACTTTTTGCAGAAACTGTGTGCAATGACGAATAATGGAGTAAAGAAAGCCTAAATGAAAACCTCACGAGTGGATAATATTTGTGTGTAGGCTTCGAAGAAGTAGAGAATGGAAAAGTAGTTAATTTAGAAATACATACTTCTTTGTGAGCCATAAATTTGATGAACTACTTACTTTTTTAAAATATAATTGTTAATAATAGGTGCATGCAGGCTATGGAGTTTGGACGGACACATTCGAGTATGATCGAATACGCTTCAAAAGAACGTTGAACCCAAAAATTTTCATTTAAAATATTGCATGTTTAATATTTACTGAGTCTGTCTTGAAATTGCGCAGCGTTCCTGGACAATTGAGCAATGCTCACAGAGGAGCAGTACCAAAACCGGCTTTTGACCCTATAAAATTAAAAGCTGTGAACGGTAAGTCCACTTTTATCTTATATTAAGTAGACCATTTATTCTTTCACTCATTTATAAGTAATTTCTTTTTTTCAACCATTGCGGAATACTGGATGAACAAAAAGAAGATGCCTGAAGACGAAATATCGAAACATTTCAGTAATTGTAATTCTTACCTCTTCCTCAGGAAGAGGTAACACATCACACAGCTCTTTAAAGCTATTTATGTTCTCCAACTCTTCGTCCAGTCTATGTTGCACTTCGCAGACTTCTCTCCAAAAGACTTCGACCTCCTCTGGTTTGGGCGGGTGGTCGACAGTAACTGGAGGGTCTTGGAAGAGTCGAGATGGGGCAGAGAGAAGCTATTGGTTTTCTCTGACTCACCTTTCTCTCCGCTCTAGACTTCTCTTAGCGTCAGATAGTATCCGTATTCTCTCAACAATATGCTGCCTGGTGGTCAGTATCTTTGACTTGTTAAGAGTGTGATAACGGATCCAGAGTTCGCACGGGAACTTTCGAACCTCGGCGGTAAAATTCCTGCCAGATGTTATATAGTCAATCACACACTGAATTCGGGACGTGTACTGTTTTTTCCTGTTTATCTTTATGGCGAGTTGGTGCATTTGACTTTTGTTCTTATGATCTATCGTTGGTTTTGCTTTACGGTTCGCATCGCCGAAAGCTCTCGCTGCATTATACACACAACAATTGATAATCTAGAGGTCGGATTCTTCGAAAAATTGTTCACAAAGCTCTATATCCATGATATTTAGGCTTGGGAGAAACCTGGATATTGATGTTTCTCCGGATCATAAAGCTTCGCTCATCCTTTATCGAATGCCTGCCTGCGATTGGTCTTAGTGTCACCTCTCTTTTTCTGCTGTCGGCTTGTTCTGGCTGTGATGGAGTAAGTGCTCCGTTTACACAGTCCCTTTTTTGGAGTCCTTCGGCATGGTTACGCAGATGTTGATGCGAATTGCGATAGCTCTGGGTGTATCTCGCACCACAGAGCATGCAATCATGTCATTTAATTCTCTCGTTCAGGCGTTACACACGCATCGTAGCATTCTAGCAGGTCGTGCTTTTGTCGCTCCGTTCACCTAAAAGCCCCAAGATTCCACCGATCCATCGCATTGACTCCATCTTCATTGGCTCCCCCAGCTCCAGAGAGGTCGGCATTGTTGGCCGACCCATTGTCAGGAGCCCCGCGCATTCAATTGCTTTGAACCGTACTTGCTACAACTATGTTTGGTGTTATCATTATTGTTCCCATAAGAAGCTAGTGAAAAGGGTTCGTCCATCCTTGCAGAGCTCCGCATACAAGCATAGGGCTGCGTACTTTGAGAGGTCGCCCGGTATCTCAGAGTCACCGTTCTGGACACCTCACCCAGGTGCCATTCAGCTTTCGGCACGGTTTTCATACCTCCGCTTGGAGGTTAATTCCTTCCGGACCACCCTTGGACAGTTGTCCGCTATTGCCTATTAATTTCTTGTAAACATATTCAGCAGAAACCCTTAGAAAGGATAATCTACATCGTGTGCTTATAGTATCCACATAGTATCCCTTCCGTATCATAAAACAAAAACTCAAAAACAGCAAGATAGGCATTCAACTTGTTGCAATTTGGATTTTACTTTAATATTCCATTAGAAACTCACGGAGTAATCGCAAAGTTACCAACGGAACGTTTATTAACTGCTACTAAAAGAAAAGTTTTTAACGCTGCAAGAAAAAGTATTGCAAATACTCCATAAGTTTCTAATAAAAATTTTAACGTAGAATCCAAATTTTAACTATTTAAAAGTTGATCTTGCTGTTTTTTCTAGTTTTTTAAGAAGTAACCGAAGGGAGACACAGGGGGTCTTTGAGGGTACTTTATAGAGGCTCTTTTCGGTTCCTTCGGTCTGCCCGGGTTCCTTTTCCGAGGTCCAAAGGAGGATCGTGAATAAAAAATCTGATTTGACATTCAACTTGTATCTACTGTTCACTTGACTTTACTGTAAAAGTTAAACTAAATTGCATATCTACGCTCTTTTCATTTACGGCGTCATAAAAAGGGTGATACTGACCCGGTGATACTGACTTCAGCGGGCCTTATCTCGAAACTCAGTGGGTTTTGATCTTTTCATCAATTGAGACATTTGTTCAGAACACTGAATTTGAGTAATTTCTGGTAATTTAATATCTTTAGCGGCATAATAACCATTAATGACTGAAAATTTCCGCAAATTTGTAGACATTTTCGAAATGAATTTTGGGTTATTTATCTTAACTTACCATTAATTACACATAATATTACCATAAATTACAAAAAAATGCTTCCTTTATTCGAAATCCAATATGGCTGAAATTATGACTGCATTTCATGAAATGTCTGAAATCGTCCGTATTTTCATAAAAGATATCGTATGCGCCAAGGGCTCGAAAGACTTTTTTCACGAATGTATGTTTTCAGTACAAATCGTAGAAGAGAGGTGCGCGCACGCCTACTGAAAACATCACTCGTCAAAAAAGTCCCTATTCTTCTCCTGTGTGCATAAAATACTATTAAATAATAATCGGTAATGTGTTTTTAAATAGATCTGTACCGCTGAAAAACTAAGAAATATTTGTATTCTTCTATTTATTTATTCAAATAAAGTAAGCTTATGCGTAACGTATAATCATAATATGTAAATAATGCAACATAAAAACATCTTCAAAATTTGTTAACACAGTTTAAAATAACTAATTTGCCATTATCGACTATTTTTAAGAGGCCTAATGAAAATTAATAGAATTGTAGGTTACATATTTTTTTAATCCTCCAAATAAAATAAGTGTTCTATTGTCGATTTAACAAAAATTTTGCTCGCATGTATTTCCGAAATTTGTATCGTATATACAAAACTTCTTTCAGTAACGTTAATTTTTCTAATCTAACTTGTTACCGCATCATACAAACTTTCCTCTTATCTACTCAACTCTTAATCCTGACAAAAATTTTCCGAATTTGCAAGATACGAAAGTCGATGTCGAAATGACGTCCAAACGACATCATCTCAACTTATAAAATACTTCGGAGTCAAAAAGATGTGAAAGTTCATTTTCACATGCAGAATAATTATTATCAATATTTCAATAATTTTAAGTTTGATTTCATTCACTATTACCCAGTGAAAATCCATTTGTTTTTGAATGAAAATGTTATGATGTCTGTTACTTCATTCGAGGGATGATTTCAATGTTAAAACACACGTGATGACAGAATTTCATCATTCATTCTCGAATAATTGTGATAGTTCTATCATACAAAATAAATAAATATTCATAATTAGTGAACATGAATATAAATTTCTTCGAATTCCTTGAATATTGGCAAAGTTCGACTGCGCAATGCGCATAAAAGTGACACAGTACCGCAGCAATGTCCTTGAACCTCCGTTTCCCGCGTGTTATGTCGCCTGTTAGTTTCTTTTTACAGTTTTAAGAAAAAAGTGGTGATATGATGTCAGGCGACCCTGAAAATAATTCATCTTGTGTCGAGGAGTATGACGAATAAAGCCTGAAGGAGGAACCTCCATCAAGAAGACCGGGATAAATCAACACTATTTGTGATGCATAAAGTAAAAGTTTCGTTCAGAATTTTATGGCATATTTAGTTATTTCCCTAATTATATAAAATAATTTTTGTGGTTTCGAAATAAACATGCCACGAATAGAGACGGATTTTAATTTTATATCAGCTTATTCCTTTTAAACCTAGAAAAGGGGGTATTATTTTGTTTCAAACAAGATAGTCACATTTTTAAGCAAATATATTAATTATTATCAAGTAAACGGCTGTAAAGCTCAAAACATGAATTTTCAACAAAACAGTCCCACATTCAACCAAATAGTTAAAGATTTAAACAAAAAGATATGTTAACCGAGACGATTTGTTTTTTACAGAAAGAGACAAATTTTCAAATAAATAGTGTAAGTTTCTATACTAACAGAAAAGATATAATTTCAACGAAAAATGGGATAGTTAAATTTTTGTTTAATGAAGATTAATTTGCATTAAAACAAAAAATGCGTAATTGCAACAAAATATATACTTTTTCAACAAAATGGCTAAAACCATGAAGACAAAGAGGTAAATTATCTTCAAAACATTTGAATTTCTAACCTGATTTTATATTTTTTCAAGTCAAAAAGACGAATCTTCACAAAACCGAATTTATTTTAACAAATGTGCAAGATTTAACCAAATACTTGAATTTTTAAATAAAAAGATAAATATATTCAACGAAAAAGAATTTCTTAACCAAGAAGATCCATTTACTACCATAAAAGACGAATTTTCAACAAAACACGTGCTTTTTCAACGATATACTTGTACTTTTAACTGAAAAAGATAAATTTTCAAAAACTAGAATTTCCAGATAAAAGTCGAGTTAAAAAAATTAATTTTAGACCAAAAATTAAACGAATTTTCAATGAAATAAAAATCTGCAAGAAAATATATGAAACTTAACAAAAATGATGGATTTCCAACCAAACAATGATTTTTAAAATAAATAGATGAATTTTCAACCTTAAAGATAAATTAATTACCAAAAATATTTATTTTCAACAAAACACATTAATTTTAACTGAAAAAATATATATATATTGCCAATAAATAGGTATAATAAATCAGTTTTCCGTTAGAAACAAGTTTTCAACTAGTTAGATTTATTTTCAACCATGAAGATTAAGTTTCTCTAAAAAATATACAATTTCCATAAAAAGTGGAATAATTGCAATCTCAGTTGAATCTGTGAAATTTCAAATAAAATGATAAATATAAGTATATTTATAAATTTATTTATGGAAATACATTAATTGTCAACAGTAAACGAAAAATTTGTCAACAAAATTAGAATAGTTATTTTTTATGTTAAATATATGAATTTTCAACACAAAAATGATAAATTTTTATAAAAACACTTTGGTTGACGGTTATCTTTGATCTAGAAAAGCGCTTTATGCTAGAGATCTTTTCCGAGGAGTGAGGATTTTTTAAGGGGGAGTATTTTTATGTGTTAGTAACGGAGTGATTCCGGAAGTGAGTAACTTGCCCTTAAGGTTAGGAATATTGTACACAGTTATTATTTTTCACATTTTTGATTCGAATTTGAAATTAATTTCAATTTCAAAAATGAAATTGTTGCTATAATTTCAACTTGAATTTTTTTTTTCATTACCTAAATTTTTACTTTTAATTTCATTTTTAATGTTATATTGAAGTTTAAAATCTCATTTAAAATCAATGTTTAGAAAATCTGTTGCGAAATTAAAAAAATTATTCTATCATTTTTAACGGAATTTGATTTATTTAGTACCTTTTTCGAGTGAAAATGAGAAAGCTATATTTCAAAACCGCGAGCTGTAGTTTAATAATATATAAATTCCTTCATTTTTCGTCTAATTGTATTTTTCTAAATTACTATATAATTAAATTCCAGGGTTTCACAGTCCCTTACTTCCCCTTTCCCCTCTTCTCTTCTCATAATTTCCTGTAACCCCTATATTTGAGGATTTGGTCCACTTTTTACCCTTTTTCCCCAATTTTTTATTTTTGAAGCTCAGGTTTGATTCGTCAGGTCAATTTCGATTCCTGAGAAGCTGTGTGTGTTCTTATAGTCCATAAGTGAAACTGCGCACGCATGGAATGTATGATACGTATAACTTCCCATATAAGTAAAAATTGATATTTTTATTGCCAGAGAGATTATTCGAACAAAGTCTATTTTTATCAGATTAGTACTGGTTATTTAAGGGCGTTACAACCATTAGGTCCTAACTTAAAAAATGAATTCCCCATATTTTTCTCTATATACCAATACTAGAATGACATCTTTATTAGATACTTCATATACATACTGAAACTGTTCAGTATAAACATTATTATTTAATTAATATAATGAACAATCTACTATTATTTTCTTTATCAACCATTATTCAATCAAATAGAGAGCGGTTGAAAAACAAAATATATACGCCACTGAGTGACTGTGCGACTTCCTATGCGAAAGGGTTACATAGAACACTTGTATCGCCTGGTGAAACAAGTGCGGTTGCGTGCGCAACCACCTCGAAAGTGGGGATCGAAGAGTTCTCGAGAACGGGACCACTATCATCGCTGGAGAACCGACGATGGGCAGTCGACGCCTATTACTTCAGAGTGACACGCTTGGCGTTCGGCTAATTGAATACCTGGGATTGGATACACTTGAATAGAATTGCAAAGGCAATGACTGATGACAGAATTTTTTTATTTTTATTTATTAGCGAATAAATACTAAACTGAATTACAAATAGTTTTTGTTCAAAGTAAAAAAAAAAATATCTTGTTGCTCACATAAGTCAGACACGTCTAATCATCGGGCAGTGTCGTCAGAGACTAGAGTGCCCCCCTTGCCCACTTTTTTTTTACCCTTCTCGAGGGGGCATTAGAAAGTGCTGGTCTGACCTGTCCATGCTGTAAATGGTGAAAATGACGCGAATCTGACCTGTTGTCCTAATATTGATTCTCAATCAGCAAAGAGTGACACGTCTTTAAAGGGTCCTTTATTAGATCTCTCACCCATTTTTATGGAAATTCATCTGTCTGATACCTGATATATTGGATTTTTACCCGTCATATGGGAACTCGTCGAATTATAATTTGAAGGATAAGTTTTCTTGTCCCAGAAGATTGCGGATAGAGGATCAGTCAGTTCTTTTTGAAAGCGAATGTTAACGAATCTTGGGAATTAATAGAATTCCCAGGATGGACTTAGATGCTCCTTTTGAAAAAATGATCGAGTGCTAACAAGTAGAATTTGCAAGAGAGTGAAACAAAAACACTCTGTTATTACATTAAAGGTCATTTTCATGAATCAAGACCAGTAATTGATAGGATAACAGGCCGCAATTCTGTTGGCAATTATTTCTCATAAATTGTACAGAATGGGCGACTATTTGTAGAGTCAATACTAATTTAAAAGCAACGGTCATTCCCGTGGGAATCGCGTTACATAATTGATGGAAAGCCATATTTAGATTAACTCGTAAGAAAATCAAAGAAAACTGATCTCATTTAGTAGGTAGAGAGCAACCAAATGAGGAAATTCAAAGGTGTGCTTAATAGAGCCATGAGAAATATAATAATGTAATAACCAAAAATAAAATTCACATGTAAATCTGTTCTCGCTTCTTTGGACCCGCTTATTTAGATACAAGTAGTCTGTATGTTGATCAAGTAAAAAGGCAAAATGAAGACCTTCCAGTTACAAGCGATTTTCGACACTGAGACCAGAGAAAATTATGTTTCCAGAGGACTTTTAGTAGAAAATTATTTTAAGATTCTGGGATATAGATTGGAAAAAGTAAGCTTAAATTTAATGTTAATTGGGAACCTCAAGTAGTAGACTACATCTCTTTTTATATTGTCGTATCTAATAAATTAATTCGTTTCAGGTTTACTGCCCTCCCAGGATTGGTGTCGACGTGCATACTCGGTACCAATTTCCTGAACATGGCACATTAAATTGTCGCACGATCCAAAGTCTCTTGATTTAAACTCAAGGGAAGGAAGTTGGTTGATGGTGAGGAATTTTGATTACCAAGTTATTTAGGGGAATAGATTGGGAAATACAAAATTCGGACTTTAGCTTGACTGCTTAAAATTTGTGGTTTTCAGCAGCTATCTCTTCCTTATTGGTAAATAGAATTTCAAATCGAACTGCTTTCCGTTGAAGTTTCGGTTTACAGTTTCTTTCTCAATCTTCAGTCTCAGGAAATTCTTGATTTGGAAATTTACTTTCGGAATCCAGATTTTATTTCATGAGAAATTACTGCGATTTTCACCTTTCAATTTATCGATGTAAATTTTTATGGTGTGAGAACCCCTCTTTCAAGTTGTTCGAAATTGTTTTTTTTTAATTTTGCTTTTTGCCCCATAAATATCTGTTTTTTTTTCAAGCACGTTATAGCCGTTTCAAGTTATCTCGTACGGGAGTGTGATTGAAGCAGGAGACAATTGGGTTGGATAGGGTAGCTGCAAAAGATCATCGAGTGGATAACGGCTAGAGCTTTGCATGTGTGATACCTTGGTAACTCCCGTGACTCCCGTGACCCCCATGTGTGCACGCGAGTGTCATTTACCTGCGATTCATACCCAAATTCATTCCTTAATTCTCGACTCTGTATGTTTTCGACTGGGCCTAACCCTTTAAATGCTACTTAACTCTAGTTTCTATTACAGGTTTTTGTCTAAGTAAAATTTAAATTGCATTCCACAATTTTGCCTACATAAATCTCTTTAATATAAGATATTGTGTTTCTGTTTTTTACGCAAAGTTGGGAAAGAATTCTTCGATTCGCTCGAGCTCATCCGTTCTTCATTGTCATTCTTTTTAAGTGCTGACTTGGCGGACTATTTAATAATCACTCTAGTTACGTTGCAATCGTAGTGCTACAATTGAGAAACAAATTATTTTGACTCTAAACAGATATAATTCGAGAGTTTAGAATTAATTTGTCCCTCATCTCCTTTTCTTTTAGAGGTTTTTAAAATTTTTTTTGTTAGTACCCGGTTTGCACGTAACACGCGCACTTTGCGGGCATTTTGTTTCTTGTGCACAACTCAAGGCAGATCAGTGCATGCTAAGCACTTTCAGCAAAAGATCTGGATTGACGGTAACTGGTGCCAGTGGAGAGGAGTTAGTGACGCTAGAGAAAACGGATGCTGGTGGAAGAAGAACGCGAGCAGGTACAGGTAACATGGACAGTAAGGCAAATAATGTAAATAATAATAATATTAAATGATTATTTTACGGGGAAAGGGTGAGGACAATGGCTGAAAAAGGCTACCTGTTAGAATCTTGCGGGGTTAAAAGGGAGAAAAATAAAAAGAGTTGGGAATTATGTTCAAAAATTTGAAATTATTATATCGCTAGAAATCTGGGTAGTTAAAAATAAACAGGGAGCCTTGATGAATGAGCTGAACAGAGTAGGCGTCGAATATAGGTGTTGGCATCGGGAAGTAATAAAAAAGAATAAATAGGGAGGAGCAAGTGGGAATATTGATAGGCGTCAAGATAAATTTGGGTAAAGGGGTGAGGATGGACATTTGGGCGAATGGCGCAGTTGTCTCAGGGATAAGGTTATTTAACGGCAAAAAGAGTAGAATAGTTGCGAGTCACAGTAATGGAAGAGAATTAGGAGAAAAACCTTAGTTGTCGGGGATTTAAATACAAGAGTGGTGGATTGACAAGCGGGAGATGAAGATGAAAAGTTCCTGAGAAAAGCTAATGATAAAAAAGTGAACCAAGAGGGAAGGGGGTTGATAGATTTCTGTGATCCAGAAGATTTAATTATAGCAAATGCAGGTTTTAAAGCAGATTGGGGCCACCACTTACTTGGGGGACCAGGGAGAGGGGGATGTTTCGGTAATTGATTTAGCATTACACGTGGGGGAAGATGATGCCCTGAGTAAGATCCACTTTTGGCCCACAATTGACTCTGACCACCTGGGAGTGGGATTTTTAATTAAGGGAATTAGGGACGAAACGGGAAAAACTTCAGTTGAGGGGCAAACCAGTTAGAGAAAGAATCCATTCGGAACGCGGGTGGCGAGAAATCAGGGAAAATTTATTATGGGGTAGGAAGAAAACAATAGCTTATGAAGAAATACTGGCGGAAAGGTGGGTGGAACTAGAACCGGTGACGAACTTAAACTTAAGAATGAGTATGACTGGGTGGGGGAGAACATAAAATTCAGAGGTATAAGACATTCTACTTATTAAAAATTTTCCTGAAAATGGGGGACAGGATAAGAAAATAAAGTTCAAATGAGAAAGGACAAAAATGAAAAACATGACGAAAGAAAAACTGAGAGAAATATCTGATGAAAAAAGTAAGCAAATTAGAGAGAGCAGTGATATGGGGGAATTCTGGAAAGGTGTAAATGTATGTAGAAACGAACGGAAAAGGAAGGACGCAAATATCCCAAGTGATGACTGACTGCAGCATGTGAGAAAATTATTGGGAGGAACCGAATTAGAAAGAGATGAGGATAGAGAATGGGGAAAAATGGAAGAAGGGGTGGAAATAGATGCACTGGATACGGACTTTGAACATATAGAATTTCTAGCGGCAGTTAAAAATATTAAAAACGGAAAATTAGCTGGGGAGAATGATTTAAGTGGTGAATTCATAAAAAATCTTCCGGATATTTGGAAAAAAGATTCATGGGTAATAATTCAAACAGGATGGAAGAATGGGACGCTAAAGGGAAGGCTGGAAAACCGCACGAATTTTCCCAATCCACAAGGGAGGGGACGAAAATGACGTCAAAAATTATAGGGAAATAGCACTGTTGGATTTGGGTTACAAAATTTTAGCAGAAATAATGATAAACAAAAGAAGGAGAGTGACCAGGGAGCATATATTTATTTAAAATTCACTAGTAGCTAATGGAATTAAAAGAAAGGAGGAAAGCTATATGTAGCCTTCATTGACGAGCGGGAATCACTGGTAGATTCGCAACTGGGAGGGGGAGGGGGGGGGGGTAAGACAGAGTCAGTCCAACACTTTTTAACATATTCGTTGACGATATCGACGAGGAATGGGAAGCCAAGGGCGAGTAGGGGGGCGGTAAGAGGAAATGTGAAAGTTTATTGCTTAAAATACGCCGAAGATATAGTGATTGTTGCTAATAATGGAGAAGAAGTAAGCAGCATGCTCAGGACAGGAGAAAGATACTTCAAGGATAAAAAACTGGAGATTAACGCAGATATAACGAAAATAGTTATATTCATGGGGGGGGGGGGATAAGAGAAAAAGCAGGGAGAAGTGGATGATTTACGGTAAGGCATTGATAAAGAGAGCAGAGCTGAGGTCCATGAAAGGTAGACTCTACGTTTTAAATACACTAGGAAAATCTGGGGCAACATATGGAGTGGAAATTTGGGGACTAACTAGAAAGGATGAAGTGGAAAGAGTGCAGGGAACGATAATTAAAATGGGGATGGGTGTCACTAGAAATACACCTGACTACTTGTGGAGGAAAGAAAGAGGCAAAGAAAGCCTATATTTTGAGACAAAACGTAGAGTTCTCTTGTTTTGTAGTAGAATTTGAAACCTAGAGGGAGATAGAGTAGTTAAAATCTGTCTAAAAGAAGAACTTAGGGCAATTAGGAACAGAAATCCGTCAAAGTGGGGGAGGGTGTTATTAGCAGCGGTAGAAGAGGAAGGGGGTGCAGAAATGTTAGCTCTGATGGAGACACAGAACAAAATAATAAATATCGATAGAATCCAGAAATCCAGTTTCAATCCGGGTTATAAGTTTATTGACAGGTATGTGGGAGCTACTGGGAAGATGAGAGCAAAACCTGGGGGGATAAAGTCACATGGGCAAGAATGCGCTGTGGTAACATCGGAAAGGCGGGAAATAAAGATTACCTAGAAGTAAAATGCAGGCTATGTGGTCTTTGCAAGAGAACTCAGAACATATTTTGAACTGTGATGCAGCGAAAGCAGCTTTAAGAGATCATTGATAAAGGTGGAGTTATCTCGCGTACAAGGAGTCAATCTAGGCAATCTTAGGGAGGAAGCCATCGTTAGAACTCTGTAAATATGTGAGGGAGTGAGAGAAACTGATAAAGACAAGGGAAGAGGGATAAAAGAAAGACGGGGAGGGGGGGCAGAAACCAATGATCTTGTATATGATCTCAAAGAGTATCCAGCTCTGAACTGGACCGATCGCGTACTGTGACGGCTTCATAAATACCCAGTTTAATATCTATTTTTGATTTACAAGTTCAATCTATTATTCAAGTCCCTAGCAGCTGGCGAAAAAGGCCTATGGGCTGGGGCAACCTCAATATGAGGATATCAGCATCCTTCACTGCTGGACTAGATGTCGAAGCTATTTTGGTGATAGGGCATCGTATATAATTTGGTGACTCTACACTTGGTGATGTTTTTTTAAAAGGTGGTGTCAAAGATGCGTCACTGTTATAGTAGTGCTAAGGGTACAAACTCTTTTTACATTAACATATCATTAGTAACAACATTTTTAGCATAATAATTACACAGATACACAGATTTTATTTTAGTATTATGTGGGGAACACGGATAGGGGAAACAAAATGCAAAAGTGTGAAAAGATACACATGTAGCATGAATAAATAATAAAACATAAATAAAATCTAAAACAGATAAAATTTAACTTCAAATAGAATACTTAAATTTGCAGTTAAAAAAATCATATTGAAACAAAAAGACGTATATCAAGTTACAACGAAATAATCAAATTTTCAACCAAACAGATGAATTTTCAACAAAATAGATTGAAATGTAAAACAAAGAAAAATTGTCCACAAAAAATAAAATAGTTCAATGTTTAGTTTAAAATATAATAATAATAACCAACTGCACTGGGATCTGAGATCGCTAGTAGACGCTAGTAACTAATTTATCTATCAGGCTTAGTTGAAGGTTTTTGTTTTTTTGGGCTCATTCGAATTACGAATGTATTTAGGGCTCATGCAGGGCTCTGGGAATATGATAATCAAAAATTTAAAAAAATGTTTAAAGAATCGTACTGAAAATTAACTGAACAAATTTATTTTCTTACGCTATGTCAAGACTCAGTTAGGGCTCCCCGAATATGATATATAAACTTTTAAAAAAATTGTTTAAACAATTATTGTTTACACAAATTTGCAAAAAAATATATTTTTTTCATTTCCCTTCCATAATTTCAGGATCATTTAAGGCTCCTGAAATATCGTCAACAAAAATTCGTGCGATTTTTCCTTCACCGCTTTTTTTGCGTTATGTATGGTGTTGTGCCACCTTAACGTTGTAAAAAATACGTGAAGAAAATCACAAAAACCATTATTTTCTCTCGCATAATTTAGGGCTCCTTGAGAACTAATTTGGGCCCGTAGTCCTGAATTTAGGGCTCTATTATTTTTTGTAAAAAATAACGTTTGCGCTAGCTTAACGTTAAGTTGGCCGAACATTGCTGTAAAACCTACTAAAAATGATTTAAGAGCAAACTCATCTCATAAAATAATTTAGGGCTCATTTAGGGCTCTGGCAATATGATAATCAAAAATTAAAAAAAAAATGTTTAAACCATTTTTGTTTAAACAATCGTACTAAATATCAACTAAACAAATTTATTTTCTTACCCTATGTTGCGACTCATTTAGGGCTCCTTGAATATGATACATGAACTTTAAAACAAATTGTTTAAACAATTATTGTTTAAACAAATTGTCAAAAAAAAAATTTTTTTCTTCCATAATTTCCGACGAGATGAAACCTACTTCACAATTTAGGGCTTATTCAGGGCTAATTTTGACCCGCAGTCCCAAATTTACGGCTTTATTAGTTTTTGTAAAAAATAGTGTTTGCGCTAGCCTAACGTTAAGCTGGCCGAACATTGCTGTAAAACGTACTAAAAATGATTTTAGAGCAAACTCACCTTACAGAATAATTTAGGGCTCACTTAGGGATCTGGGAATAAGATGATCAAAAATGTTTAAAAATGTTTAAACCATTTTTGTGCAAACAATCGTACTGAAAATGAACTGAAAAAATTTATTTTCTTCTCCTATGTTAGCCCTGAATTCGGGACTACGGGTCCAAATTATTCCTTAAGGAGCCCTAAATTATGCAAGATAAAAGAATGGATTTTGTGATTTTCTTCACGTTTTTTACAGCGTTAAGGTGGTACAACACCATACATAATGCGAAAAAGGGGGTGAAGGAAAAATCGCACGAATTTTGGTGGACGATATTTCAGGACCCTTAAATGATCCTGAAATTACGGAAGGGAAATAAAAAAAAATTTTTTGCAAATTTTTTTAAACGATAAATGTTTAAACCATTTTTTTTATAGTTCATATATCATATTCAGGGAGCCCTAAATGAGTCTTAACATAGGGTAAGAAAATAAATTTGTTTAGTTCATTTTCAGTACGATTGTTTAAACAAAAATTGTTCAAACATTTTTTTTTAAATTTTGATTATCATATTCCCAGAGCCCTAAATAAGCCCTTAATTATTCTACAAGGTGAGTTTGCTCTAAAATCATTTTTAGTACGTTTTACAGCAATGTTCGGCCAGCTTAACTTTAAGCTAGCGCAA